>JAIEZT010000009.1:12366544-12464044 GCA_019594935.1 Periophthalmus modestus
TATCGGTCGTTGCCATGGCAACACACTTGCAAATAGAGGTATGTTCTTATTGGCTTTTTTGTTCAGTATGGAGATAGGGATGTCCATGCCAAATTTCTTGGGTCCCATTCAAAATTTCCAGGGGGCGCTGTGGAGCAATGTAATATGAGACATATGTAAATTGTATATCTATGCGTTCAGATCAACATTTTGAACAAAACGTATATTAATGCCGGGAAATATGACGCTGCATGTCTCAGTTATTCGCAATTTAAAACTTCAAAAAATGGCTTTTTTCTTTGCAGGCTGGCCACACCCACATTTTATGACGTAAAAAAATCCAAGACAGTCGCCTTTAATCCCACATGGGAGTAGTTCATTTTGTCCAATTTTCAGTTTCTTCAATGAAAATCCATGGCGTAAAAAAATCCAAAATGTGAGAGTTAAAATTTCAAAAAAATGGGGTTCCGCCCACAATGGCCGACTTCCTGTAGGGTTTAGGGTGGGGTCATAATATAATTTTTTACTTGCCTTGACATGTTGTATGGTTCTACCAAATTTCATTTGTCTACGATGAAAAAGGTCTGTCATTGCCGTAATGTATTTTGATTTTTGAGGAGGTGGCGCTATTGAGTCATTTTAAAACATTAATTTTTTTGCCATCAAAATAATAAATTTTTCACCAGACTTGAATTTTGGGTGCAATAAAATTGAGTTTTCGTTAACGTTCAGGGGGTCAAAAATGGGTTCAATTCGGCAACCAAAAGAAGAAGAATAATAATAATGGAAACTGATTTTCGACCCATTATTTTTCTCCTAAACCATAAAAGCTACAGTCATGTGACTTTCTCACATTGTGCCCCATCACAAATAAGGCCACTGTGAATTTTTTCACAAGTCCACGACAAATCGATTGTCTTCTATGAATTTTTGAAAATGAAATTTGAAGAGGGCGCTAGAGAGTCATTTTATTAGATAAAGCCATGATTTGCATATCATTGTGTTCAGTTCACAAATGTGCATAAACGCTGTATTAGCGTTTTCCGAACAAAAAATGTGTAAACGAGAAATATTTTATTGAAATATTCCAAAATTTGTGATTTTGTATAAAATTCCCCATGACCACACCCGACGTCATATTCAAATATAATTGATGATCTTTAATCTCACATGGGTTTAGTGGGTTTTGGCCAAATTTGAAGTGTTTGTGATGAAAACTGTGCGAGGAGATGTCCTGAATGTGAGGGTATGCGCTTTTGGCATCACCGGGTTTGATCCAATATGGCCGACTTCCTGTACATTTTAGGGCGGGGCCATAATATCATTTTTGTCATGTCCCGACATGTTCTATTTTTTGATGTGAGTTTCAGATTTTTAGATTCACTTTTTTCCGAGTCGGGCTCCCATAGGCCCCATGAAAATCAAAGTTTGAGGTGGCGCTATCGAGTCGTCTTTCGTTATTTTTTTTCGCGGGTCTTCGGTGACAATTAGAGCTTGGCGAGTTCTAATTTTTGACACCACTCACTGGCATGTCGGGCGTGTTTAACCACTTGATTTTTGCCATTTTCCCCGTTTCGGACGCGGTTTTAATGAGTCCCTCGCCGGGACGTTGTCTCCGGCTCGGGCCTAATAAAAGTTAAAAGTAAAATCATAATTAAAATAATAAAATAAAATAATCCCGTCCAGGTTTGGATTCCTTCCATACAGTAATAGCAAATTTCCTCCGTCAAAAGACATCAACAGAAATTGCATTATACATATTAATTATGTACTATATATATAGAGGAGCATACACAAATTGTGTATCTTTCATGACCCCCCCCCCCCCCCCCCAAAAAAAAAAAGTGTATATATATATATATATATATATATATATATATATATATATATATATATATATATATATATATATATATATATATATATATATATATATATATATATATATATATAAAAAACCAAGAAACACAGACAGAAAAGACAAAGACAGAGCGTGATATAGTCAGATTTCGATTTTTGCTAATAAGTCGCACCAGCAAAAATTGTTTTTGGCTTTTGCTCCGTGCATTCGAGCAGCAGAAAGCTCCAGCTGAATTATTTCTCGATAGGACAGAAGCCATCCTTTTACAGTCAGAGGTTGAGGTGACTCCCAACAGCATATTACAATTTTTTTAGCAGCTGTGAGGCCTGCTAGTAATGCACGTCGGTCGCTAATTGCCAATTTGAGTTTAGAAATAGCATTTAACAAAATAAACCTCTGAGTGCAAGGGATGGTTACACCTATTATTTTAGACAGTGTCTTTAAGACATTTTCCCAGAATTGTGTCACTTCCGGGCACTCCCAGACCATATGAAGAAACGTACCAATCGTTTTGTCAGTGCAGAAATCACAGTGAGGGGTGTCTTTTATTTTAATTTGATGTAATCTTCTAGGGTATAGATAGGCTCGATGAATTATTTTATAATGAATCATCTGGTGATTGGGATTCCTCGATGAGAGGGAGATGTTTGACCAAATCTGGTTCCAATCCCAGTTCAGTTTTCCATAGCTGCTCAATAGGTAAATTTTTCTCTGAACTCTTGACAAGTAATTTATAGAGATGAGAAATCGTACCAGAGCTTTGTGCTTTCGCCAGAATAGTGTGGAGGGGATGATTTTCCAGCATGCATCCCCAAGGAACACCATGGGAACGCATTGCTGTGCGCAACTGTAAGTAGAAAAAAAAAGATGTACCTGGTAAGTTATAGCATTTTTGTAGATCATGAAACTCTGAGTCCATTCTGACCTATAATATGACTAAAATCGCGAACCCCTTTTTGCTCCCACGGTAAAAAAGAATTGGGTTTCTTATCTATTAGAAGTAAGTGGTTATGAAAGATTGGTGTCTGAAGGAAATATTGGGCATCTTTCCCCAGTAAACTGTTGACTTTGTTCCATACAGCCAAAAGATGAGTGACAATGGGTCCATAATGGATTTTAACGGTTTTATATGGCAATTTAGCATGTAACAGGGTGAACATAGTATGAGGTTTGACCAGGTGCGCTTCAATTGGTACCCATGCTGCAGATTTCCCAGATTTAGTCCATGCTTTAAGTGATCTTAAAGCAAAGCACCATGAGTACCATTTGAAGTTAGGAAGGCCCATCCCTCCAGAAGATTTTAGCCTGTATAGAGTTGAAGCCCTGATTCTAGGCTTTTTTTTTATTCCAGAGAAATAGGCTTATAAGTGAATGTAGTTTCTTAAAGAAATCTTTTGGTGGGGCTAATGGTAACATAGAGCTTATGAAATTTACACGGGGCAATAGATTCATTTTAATTACAGACAAGCGAGCCTGAAATGACATTGGGAGGGGAGCCCACCTTTTAAGATCTCCATCGATGGTAAACAACAGATTTTTGTAGTTATTTTCTATCATGGAATTAAGGGTGGAATAAATAAGGACTCCTAAATATTTTATACTTGGTACAATTGGTATATTGTAGAAGGGACCATTAAGTATTGTTGATCCCAGCGGCATCAAAGCAGATTTAGCCCAGTTCACCCTGTAACCCGAAATGTTTCCAAACATTTCAAATATCTGAGAAGATAAGGTATTGATTGCGATGGATTGCTGGTATAGATTAAAATGTCATCTGCATACAGTGAAATATGGTGAGGTGTATCATATATTGTAATAGGTGCAATTTTTTTCGACTGCCTTACTAGTTGTACAATGGGCTCCAAAGATAGGCAGAACAAAAATGGAGATAGGGGGCAACCCTGGCGCGAAGAGCGAGACACAATGTGTTTGATTCCTGACTGTGATCAGGGTTGCATCTCCACAAAGAACATGGTTATTGGCCTGGAGATGGGCCACTTCCTGCTTGTTTCTATGGAAATGTTCTTCCTTTGGCTTTGAACTCATCCAGAGTACGATTTTCAATCATGCTGGCAATGTACCACCTCCAGAAAGTTCCACTGTGTGGCTTTAAGGCAGGGGTGCCCAAACTCTTTTCACCGAGGGCCATATCTTGAAAAATATTTGACACAGAGGGCTACTGTGGTCAATACAGTGGATAATTCAGGTGGATGCATTTAACATAGTTTTGACTTCATACTTTGAATAATAATATTAGGTCTGTATGACAATGCAATGTGTTGTTATTTAGGTTATATTGGTAGGATTACTCAAACTTGCCATAAAACGTACTGATTATGATCAATTGGGCTAGGTCAACTGAAGGGCCAATAAAAACTGGTCTGAGGGCCCCATTTGGCCCCCAGGCCATAGTTTGGACACCCCTGCTTTAAGGTGATGTCACCATTTAATCCCATAGGCCTGTAGATTTGAGTTAGTAGGAGTCTGTTGCTTTGGAGGTTGCACTCCAACCTAAACCTACAGAAAAACAGGTCAGTCTGAAAACAAATGCAGAATTTTGCTTAGCGTTAATATTGGTCTTATATTACACATGAGCAAAATGATCACTGCCAGTGTTTATCTACTTACTGTCATATATATTGGTAACTTACAGGTGGCAGGCATGAGCAGCTGGAAATGAACAACAACAACCAACTGGACTAAAAACATATTTATTCAAATCCTACTTTCAGTTGTGTACCAGAAATACACAGTTTCCTGTTAAACAGATTCAGAGCTTTTCTGGAACACAGACACTGAACCCACTGAAAACTTCACATGACGCCATTTGACACTCTCCAGTTTAGTGAGAATCCGACACTGAGGGGGCCTCTTTCTAAGGATGGGTTCTGAAGAATGGTAAACACTTCAGCTGTCCATGAGCCAATACTACAACCATCTGTACTATTAATATTACTACAAAATGTTGTTATTATTCTGTACACAATGAACTTCTACAAGTGGAAGAAATATAAACCACATTAGCCTGACAAGGTTGATATAAATGCTACATTTATTATTTTAGATTCAGCCCAAGGACTAACCACTCGCACAATTAGTATCAACATTAACAATCACAGATAATTTCAGGTATTTTACGAGACTTTTTTTAATGGAATTGATTGACCTTTATTAAAGTATTAAAGCTACCATGTATAATTAGACTGACCTGTCCCTGTGTTGCCTGCAGTCAGACTCATTTGATTCAGCATGGCTTCTGCACAGGGGGACTTTCATCCTGTATTGATCCTGACTCGGGACTGGTACAAGAGATGACACCTTTGACAAACTGCTTAGAAAAACATGACCTTGAACAGAAATGGTCGATTGAGGTGATACCACGGTCTTCTTTGATCAACACACCAACGCTTCAGCAGGTATAAAAGAACTTTTAACTTTAACAATATCATATTCTTTTAGGTAAGAAACCAACTAAATTCTCACTTTATGTGCTCCATATTTAATCACCATATCAGCACAGGTTCAAGGCTGTTTCGGCAAGTTTCCATCGGCTAACACTAATGTTATCAAAGGTCAACGGTTATCTATATGCGGTACGTAACTACAGCACTACCTCCTCGTCTTTCAGTAACACAGTGAACCCGGAGCATAATTACACTGTCCTCTGTATTATGAAATATAAGAAGAGCAAATATTGATTTTCACGTGTGTCAACAACATACAGTAGGTAGGCCTATAAAAACTGTCTTACCTTTCATGTGTTTGTAGATGACGTCGTACTAGGAAGTAAACATTTGGTTATGGTAAACAAACATATATTTGTATAGCACAATTTGTACATTAAATAATTCAAAGTGCTTTAGAGAATAAGAAAGACCTTAAAATTATCATCACAATAATAATAATAATAATAATAATCATAAAATAAGCATTAAAAGAGAAGAGTGCAGATTAAAAATCTTTCAATCATATTCACAGCTAAACAGAAACGTTTTGAGCCTGGATTTAAACATTGTCAAAGTAGAGGCCTGTCTCACATCTTCAGGAAAACTGTTCCAGGTTTTAGCTGCAGAAAACTGAAACTCTGATTCCCCATGTTTAGTCCTGGTTTAGTCCTGGTTTAGTCCTGGTTTAGTCCTGGTCTAGTCCTGGTTTAGTCCATGTTTAGTCCTGGTTTAATCCTGGTTTAGTCCTGGTTTAGTCCTGGTTTAGTCCTGGTTTAATCCTGGTTTAGTCCTGGTTTAGTCCTGGTTTGGTCCTGGTTTAGTCCATGTTTAGTCCTGGTTTAGTCCTGGTTTAGTCCTGGTTTAGTCCATGTTTAGTCCTGGTTTAGTCCTGGTTTAATCCTGGTTTAGTCCATATTTAATCCTGGTTTAGTCCATGTTTAGTCCTGGTTTAGTCCATGTTTAATCCTGGTTTAGTCCTGGTTTAGTCCATATTTAATCCTGGTTTAGTCCATGTTTAGTCCTGGTTTAGTCCATGTTTGGTCCTAGTTTAGTCCTGGTTTAGTCCTGGCTTAGTCGTGGTTTAGTCCATATTTAATCCTGGTTTAGTTCTGGTTTAGTCCATGTTTGGTCCTAGTTTAGTCCTGCTTTATTCCATATTTAGTCCTGGTTTAGTCCTGGTTTAGTCCTGGTTTAGTCCTGTTTTAGTCCTGGTTTAGTCCTGTTTTTATTCCATGTTTAGTCCTGTTTTAGTCCTGATTCTGGGCACCAGCAGGAGGCCGGTCCTTGAAGGTCTCAGAGTGTGAGATGGTTCCTACTGTATGGCACTATAAAAATGTTTAAATATCTCATGAGATATTAATGGGTGGACTAATTTTCTAATGAATCTGATCGTCTTAGCAATTATTTTTACCCCTAAAAATTATGATACAAATATTTTTACAATACATGTCTAAAAATAATCTCTATGGGAAAACCAGGGAAGACTTCACATTTGTCCCAAACTGCTATTAGTTACTGGAGTACTGGGTATTACATATTATATAAAACAGTGCAGTTATGTAATGATATCCTCACTGATTACAAATAGGGGGGAAATGAGCCATTTGACATCCATTTTATTTTTTTCCCAGAACATTCATCATCAAGATACATCATCATACCGTCAATCAATATACAGCAAACAAAACATGCAATTCTTTTATTTTTTTTTATTTGCTGTGGCTCAAACCTGGATGACTGAGGCATTACACAGACATCAATCAATATACTATTCCTACTGTGTACAAGTACAAATACACATATTGAACATAGAAGAGAACATTTCGTCAGTTCTGGTAAGTGCCCCATGTCTGTATGTAAATTCATGTCCTCTCAGTTGAGTTTCTCTGTTTCAGCCACAGCCCACACACCTGTTTGAGCCCCATCGATCTGTTTGGACAAGCTGCTCCACTTCACACTGTGTTACTGAAGGCCTCCTGCCAACCAAAGTCCAGTATAGGGACACATAAAACTGCAAAGATACATAGGACCGCAAAGATACTTGAGCCAGCAACTGCTACAGAAAGGGTCAAGTTGCAGCACTGAGAAATGTCGTCAATGCTCAGCGGAGTTGTCCTATGCAACCGGAACATCATCAATGCTCCGGCATCATAGAGCTCGCCATGAAAGAACCAAATACACCAGGAATGCACACTGGTGGATTAGTATTTTGTAATTAGTCACTAATTATTATGGAGGCTAATAATCTAAATCAAACACCTTTCCTTTTTACTTCAAGCTTCTAGAAAAGAGGCCATAAATCGATGCATTGTAATTATAATAAAAGATTGCCAATTTTCTCTGAAGCTGGAGAAATTGTTTCCAAGAGGATAAATCGTTTGAGCCCAAACATGCTTCAAAAACTATTTTTTCTTAATAAAAATATTTAAAATCCTCAAGCACTCATATGACACACACAATTAATCATCACAGGAATATTCACTCTAATTTCATATAGAGATTATTGAACATAGGCCCAACTGTTATGTTCACATGGAAAAAGTAATATCTTGCACTTAGTTATGCAAACTCATTACACTCATTACTCATTACAATGTGTTTCTTTTGTAGTGTAGCTGCAGTACATTTTTTTAAACCACTAAATGGAGCCCATACACTTACCAACACAGCGTGATACAGTCTCGACACACAAGGGGAAAAGTGATACACACACTGAGGTATCATTTACCCATCACTAGTAGATGTACAGCTGATCATATTGTAAACAATCCAGACTGACAATTACAAATGACTGAATCTCAATGATCAGCTTGGGTCTTTTCAAAATTACAATATGGAACTTTCTGAAGGTGGCATGTCACCTGCACGATTCCGTGGAAACAGAAAGATAAAACCCATGGAGACAGGCAAGCTGTATACTGTGGAATATTGCAGCCAAAGGAAAATAACTATGGAAATAAGCAGGAGGCGACCCTCCTACACGGCAAATCAGGTTTGTGGAGATGCAAGCTTGTTCACAGAAGAATGCATGTTTTTCTATTTTTTTTAAAGCAATAAAAAAAAAAAAAAAAAAAAACACCACATGCTTTTATTTTAGTTAACTCTTTGGCAAAATAGTTACATACTGTGGCTTTAATCGAGAGGTCTACAGCCAATCCTCTGAGTAAAAGCATGTGGTTTGGAGCAAAGTTTAGACTATGGAGGAAGAAACTGGACTTTTTGTGTTGAGGATAAAAAAGAATTTAGTATTATATTTTTTTTTAAATATCGTCCAGCACTACAGCGGACTATGGGTGTGACCAGTAACTGCTATCAAGTATGAAGTAACTCAAATAAGCTTCACGAGACATAGTCTGACTCGAGGTAATAAGGGCCAGAAGATTTTGGAAAGTCAAATTTAAAAATCCCTTGTGAAGCAACAAAGTCAGGTCAATTTAACTTTAAAGATGCACTATGTAATTTGCCTGGTGGAGGATGTGCTACTTACAAGTCTCGCCCAAAAAGTTTCGTAGTATTTATCTATCTCCATGAAAACAAGCTGGGGGCATCACAAAGCCAATATATGGGTCAGATTTGTGGAGGCCAACCCACTATAAAAATGCATTTTTTAGCAATATAAACATGTAAGCAAGTAAATACAACATTAACATTAAAGCAGATGGCAGCTCTCCCTCTTGAAAAGTTACATAGTTCAGCTTAAAAAACAACAACAAAAAACCAATAAACTGATCTGCTTGAATCTACTTCTTTTTTTGTTCAAGGTGTTGCTATAGCATAACAAATGAGCAACTTTTGAAGTACTTTTATGCGTGACAGTTGACTTGAATCTACCCACAATTTTCAGTGAAAAGAAAAACAGGAAATAAATGTACTTCCCAAATATCACTTTGCCCATTCAAAAACTGAAATTAAACTAGAGCTCTCCAATAGACGCCACCAATGTTTTACAAAACAAAGTTAGATTTCATGAGGACAGATTTCCAGTCAAACATTTTTGACTTGGATGAACTACATTTAACAACAACTTTATGAGGGGACACATCAACTGAACTGCAAATTTTGGATTTCCGGCGCACATAACACAGCAGGATTTATCAGAAAAAGTGAAAAGTAAAAGAGTTCAATGGGTGTTATTTCATATAGTAAGTCACTTCAACTGTAATACTTTGAAAAAAGCATTCTTTTATTTCATTTTGGCGAGGGATCAGTCCACTTCATATGTCTTTTAAGAACACGGGTGTCTAATGAAAACAGTGTGTTAAAATAAAAATGTCCAAAATCACATTTCAGAGCAGTAGAAAAGTAGGAGCAGACTCAGGTTATTTTGTGTTTACAGCCAGCACATGCAGCTCTGTGCCCTCACACTCAGGTCACTCACAAGATATATAGACTCAAACATACACTGCATCTGGACTTATGGATTTTTTATAGTTTTATTTTTCACATTGACATTTTGAAGTGATATTCCATGATAAGCAGTAAAACAGTCCATAAGAATGTACATAAGGTAATTCCAGGCCATCCATTTTGGACTCACAGATTCAAGTTTTGCATGCATATAGTTTTTTTTACTGTACTTGTATTTAGCTTTGTGTTGAAATACTGTGGAAATAAAAGAAGTAGACTTTACCTACTATACTCCCATAGAATTTTTTATCTGGTGAATAACTGTTCCGACTAAAAGATGTGTACAACATCACTCGAGAATATACCACCTACTCCTTGCCCCAAGTGGAGGAGTTCAGGTATCTTGGGATTTGTTCACGAGTGAGGGAAAGATGGAGCGTGAGACTGACAGGTGGATCGGTGAGGCATTTGCAGTGATGTAGTCGTCATATCTGTCTATTGGAAATCACAAATGTTTACTAGCACTACAGGAAAAATCTAACAAGGATAGTAAGGGTCAAATAATCAGTTGTATAATCAGTATTAGTAATGTTGGCCTATATAAAATGGTAAAGAGAAGAAACAAGTCCATCTGTTATATTCACATTTTAACTAATAAGACACTGGTCAGGTTGATTTATTTTCATTGTGGATTTATTTATTTGAATTTCCCAGAGGCCAATTACTTTTATGATCCAATTATTTGTATAGGGCGGCCCGTGTTGATCTGTTTGTGGGTGGAGCAGACAAAACTAATGCAACTTAACCAAATAATTACTCAAACCCAAAAATCAGTACAGACTGTTGCAAATCGTTAAAGGTGCACTGTGTGGCTTTTCTGGCGAGGTTCCGACACCTGCTTGTATCTATAGATATATAATATTGCCTTGTCTGGAATGTTATACAATACCGCACTAAACTAATGTATCTTCTATTTAATTATTTAATCAATTATGTGTATTTTTATTTCCCTAAAATTGCTGTCTAAAGATCTGACCTGTTACTTGGCCTGGGCACATCACCAGCTTCTCACCATAGAGATAAATGTGTTTAATGCCATACTGGGGAACTTTCCTGGCAAAGCAATAAAATCTCCATGGAGACAGCCAGGTGGAGTCTCCACCAGAAAAGTTATATGGTGCATCTTTAAGTACAATTGTTTGTTTCTTCTTCTCTATACAAAGATCACCTCAAAAAGCTATAAATATTCCCAACTAACTCCAACCCTGCATTGAAGAACCTGGACAGCTTTGCTCCTTTGCCTTCTGTCTCTTCAACAGTGCACGCCTCCCCACCATGTTACACACTGAAACTTAGACACATTTCCCAGGGGACCTTGCAGCATGTGGACACTTACAGCTGGTTTGTTTGGACAGAAAACATATCCGGTGCCAATTTGCAAGCTGTATAGTATAAACGAAAAAGGCTGCTCTCTGGGCAGTTTCAAACTGTATATGAGACAATGCTGTGTGCTCATGTTCTATAAGACCCCCCAAAACTGGAGCAGAAATACACCAACATAAGGATTTTATGTATGTATAATTTAAAGTGAGTTTCATTTATTGATGGATTATACATCTGCAGATTGTTTGCCCTGGTAAATAGAACAGATAGTCCAAGCCAGTGTTTCCCAAACAGGGTTAAAGGGCCTTGAGAGGGCTGCATGGAATTTGAAAATGCATTTCTTCAGTAATTTTCATTAACACTAGACCAACTTAAGTGTCAGATGAAAATGCAAAAATAATTTAAGAATTTAGCATACTATCTTGTAGGACACGAGAGTGAGAGAGAACGAGAACAGAGCTCACGGGCAAAAAAGGCCTTTAACGGTGTATTTGCATGGTTTTCAGAGTGATGAAAACTGTGACAGCATTGCCATGGCAATTATCAATTCATAACTAAATATTAGGCTTCTGAATAGTAAATCTACTCAAAATGGTAACTGGAATGCATAAATAGGGCCCCCAAAAGCTAAAAGCAATGTACCATTTTCACCTGAAAACATGGACAAATAAGAACACATTTAAAGCCATGGACTGACCCAGGAGTGTGAGTGTGTAGATGAATGTGGTCAATGATGGGGCATGGTTCTGTCACCACATTCACAGTGACTCAGGCCTAAAGATGAGACTGTGTGCTTCTGTGTTAGTGCTGTAAAAGACAGGAGCATGACAGGAGCAGACACCTGCCAGATAAAGAAGAGGAGGAGAGGGTTATGTACGAGGAGACATTACACACACAGGGATTTCCACATGTAGCTTAATCAAGTCTTCCACTGTGCAAAACAAATAGTGCTGCCACCATTCTGTTTGTCCAGAGTCTCAGGAGTGACGTTTAGCAAGTGCACTCAAGCTCAAAGTTAGCAAATACCAAGGAACTCTGTGTAGCAGATTCAAGTAGTAAAACTTGTTTGAAAATTTCCTATGTAATCAGGGTTAAAAGATCGGACGCCAAAAATGACTAAACTGTCAATTTCACGTTATAAACAGACTGACCTAAAGCCACAGTAAGTAACTTTTTAGCCAAAAAAATTACCAAAATAATAAACTAAAAATATACGCATGTTTTTTTCTTCATCATGGTTGTTTTTATTGCAATGAAAAACTTGCGTCCTTAATGTGAGCGGACTTGCATCTCCACAAACATGACTGTTTATTTGGCCTGGAGTAAGGCTTCTTCCTACTTGATTACATGGAAATATTGCTTCTTTGGCAAATATTTTCCACAGAAAGCCATAAAATTGTCTCACTGGAGAATGTTCCATGGGATCACGAAGTTAATGTACCTTTAAAAGACAAAAAAAAAAATACAGTTGGATGTCATTAAATGATTAGAAAGAAAAGACTGCATAATACATTTACTGAAAGAAATATCTAGGCCTGTAGTCGACTAAAGAGATGTCCCACTGATCGATTAGTTGACTAAAAAGGGGACATGGGAAAAGCTCTCAAAACTGTTATGCATCTCTACGTATCTATAGTACTATATCAAAGTACTAGTACGGTACCTTTTACCTCTGTCATTTCATTACATGGATATTAAAAGGTGCACCGTGTAACTTTTCTGGTGAGGGTTCAGCACTTGCTGGTCTTCATGGAGACAGACAAGTTTAATGCCATATTATGGAACACGGTAGGCAAAGCAATAACATATCTATGGAAACAAGCAGGTGCCCGACCCTCACCAGAAAAAGTTACACAGTGCACCTTTAAAATTCAGTTACATGTTTAAAGCTTTCAAATGAGTAACATAACAGAATACAAACATACTCTTTAATAAGTTGATCCTGTCGCGTGCCTGGAGGTCAGCTGAGTTGAATAGTTTGAAGTCCTGCAGCTCCATGTTCACAGCAACAGCCCTGTCAGACGTTATGACCCAATAAAAGAACACTGGAACGGAAGACATTTTTCCACTCACAGCTAGCTTAGCACCGCTAACCACAGCCTCAGACAAGGAAAACTCTGTAGGAATAATACACTGCTTTGGGAATCTTAAAAGGCGCTATATAAATCCAATTCAAAACAAAATATTTTTACTATTGCAATGGTCACTCGGAAACCTTTTAAAGCTTAATGATTACAATTCTTTTTGCCTTTTCCTTTGTATCAAAATGGCAATAGTGTTTGAAATGTTAATGACTCTGGCTTTAGTGTCAGTTTTTGGCACGACAAAGGTACAGGAGTTCAGTACTCTAAGGTTGTGCTCTGGTCTATCAGTGAAAAGTGTCTTATTCTTTGGCGTTGTAGAAGCATTTACCAAGTGCAATTCATTTGCACTACAGTATCACAGTAAACGTAGGGATGGAACAATAAATATTGTTTATGGTGAGAAAAAGGGTCGACAATAATCATTTGTGGGATGTGCAGAATGTGCATAACAAACTGCCTTCTGCCTGATAATCTCTTGTAGTTCATTGTCATTTTCACTTTCACAGCTGTTTAAATACCTATTCATAATATTCAAATTATAATTACTGATATCCATAACTTTTTTTAAAACTGTCAGCAACTTGAATAATTATCATGATATAATTGCAATTATTTTGGCCAGGATAATCGCCAGATTTCAATATTGTCTCATGCCTAAGTACAAGTCTGAAGTATCTATATGTAGTACCAAATGTATATTGCTTTACAACGCTAAAGTAAAAACCAATAAGTACTAACATGGCAATTATCAGCCCTGTGAAGAGTAGGAACTGTTAATTAAAGACAAACCCTGTTCTACTTTGCATTTGACATCTTTTTATTTATTATTCTTGTCTTCAAACACATTTTCCTGATGTACATGTACATTTCCATCCAAAAGGAAAAACTCAAGTGAGGTAAAAGTGCTGAAAATGAAATGGTATAAATGGCTGTACCATCAATCACAAAGCTGACAAAATAAGCTCTTCTTGCATTTCAAAAAAAAATATATAGTGCGACAAATTTCATATTAAATCCCCACTTTCTTAATAAACCTATCCACAGGCATGCCCCTCATACACACATGCAAATGAAGCACACACATTTCCACGCATCAACGTAAACACCATCTGCTGCACAAGGAGGAAAACTTAACATTTTATACAAAACCACCTCCAATACATCCTCTTGGCTTAAGACTTGTACTCTGGACAAGCATAGACCACTAAACATGTCCCCAATGCTTCCTCCATCGCTCCGAAAAAACAAAACACCAGAACAGGCATCCCAAAATGAGACACGCTGCACTGAAGACCCCTAAAGCGGGAAGTCCAAAACTGGGAGGTGGGGAAAGCTACTGGGTCCAAATAACACTGACAAATGAACAGCAGAACAAACAAGTGGGGGCAGAAAATGAAAACAAAATTCCAAAAACACACTTTATCCTCATGGTTTTCCACATTGTTCTTCTCTATACATACACATATATAGTCCTGACTGAATGCGCTCCCTGGCTCAAAAGGTAGGGGGCGATAATGCTCAGGTTAAGCCAGGAGATAAACCGTAAACAACTTTTTGAGGAGGGGTAACCTTACACTGTGCCAGAGCATCTAGAAAACACAAGAATGCATTTCCTTTGACGTGGTAGATTTTTAAAAAATGTACCACGCCAACTAGAGGTGCGGCAGAGGAACTTCAACTGGCAGTGTCCGAGCTGGTTTGTAACAATTGGGCACAATCACTTTGAAAATCTTAATTTTTTTTTTTTTTTTTCCCCCCCACACACATTTCTTTTTTATAAACAAATTGGGGAAAAGTAAAGCAAAGACACAAACCAGAATGAAGTGACCCCAGTCCAAACCCTATCCAGGTCCGGTGAATCAGACAAGAATCAACTCCTCAAATTAAAAGAAAAGGGACAACAGCTCTCCCTCCATGATGTCCCTGAGACGCAGCGCCTCTCCTCCTCCTCCTCCTCCTCCTCCTCCACTTCTCTCCTTTCCCTCTCTGTCCCCAGGTTTATAGCTTATATGTCCCTTCCTCCTGGTGCACAAAGTCGTCCCAGGACCTGTCAGTGCACTTCAGATATTGCTTTGTTTGTTTTACATTAGGCCGAGGCAGGGGGTAGTTTTATAAATGATACATACAAGATCACAACAGGGATGAGAAAGGTGGGAATGACTTGACACAGAAACTAAAAGACAAAAATAAAAGTAACAAACACCCCCCATAACTATTTCATCTTGTTTTTGTTTTTTTCAGTTTACACTTGTTTAAATCCCTTTTATTTAAAACAATCCCATAAAAACTAAGTCAGTTTTGAAAGGCACTTGAGTTGCTGGTTGGGAGCACAGCAGCCTGCCCTGACCCTAGGGTGTGACCTGCAGGCGACCTGACCGCCCCAGGACAGTGCATAGAGGCCTGATAACCCAGGCCCGAGGGCGCCCTTATCAGCTGTAAACACAACACCAGCTAATACATGTGGAGCGTCTGAGGGACAGTGTGGAGATGTGAGGGGCCAGCACCTCTCCACTGACCTCTTTAGATCTACAAACACTTAAGGTGAAATGGAGCTAAGTACATGCTTTGTAAACACAGTGGATTATTTGAGCAGGACTGTAAACATTAAGGCATTTCTCCACTGACCACTCACATGACCACACGGTCCTAAGGCACTCTATAGGCAGAGCCCAGAGCATGTGTAACCAGGGCCGCCACGCTGCAGTGTTCAAATGTGACATCTATTAATAGAAGCAGTTGAAATAGAAGTGCATCCTCGTCACAAACTCTGCTGTTGGGGTCTGCAGCTCCAGAATGCTTTGGCATCCACAATAAATCAGATACAAGTCCCAAAGAGGGCCTCGAGGTACACAGCCCCACTCCCTCCAACTCTGTCCAGTCATGACCACAAAAGGGGAGAGGATCTTCAGGAAGGGAACCCCCCCCCACCCCCCAGTGCCAGGAGCCTCCCCCAAGGCAGAGCTGGGATAATTATAGACGCAGTCAGAAGCTCTGGAGTGGGCCAGAGGCCGAGGGCAGCCCTACGCCTCACCATGTGCTGCTCCTTTTAAGGGAAGACAGTCGGCCGCCACAGGCAGACGCTGTCCAGCAGAGCTCCTTGCTAAAGGCCATTCACTCAGCGCTACATTCACAGCGGTAAAGGAGCACTGCTGAATATTTACATCCCATATTTCTCTCATTGTTTTAGAAACATCTCCCAGTGAACTCAACACAACTTCAGATCAGCTTTTACACCAGTGCACAGATATTTTTGCTTTCACTTCTCCAACTTTTTCACACTTTTCAAATTTTTTTGTATTTGCCATAGGATAAACCAAATTTAAAGGCATTTCATTCACTTTTCTTCATCACAAAACAAAGTATATTGGGGGTAAACTTGGAAGTTAAGGCACAACACAGCTCTTTTAAGAGTAGGGAAAACACAAACAAATTAGTTGAAAAATGGGAGGGAAAAAGGGGTAAATAACACTTAAAAATATTAAATTTGTCCAAAGGCTGAGACCGTTCTGTGTAAAGGAATGAGAAAGGAGCCCAAAAACAAAGCAAACACGTGTCCACTTAAATAGATTTGAGCCTTGAGAAACAAAGCATTTATTGCCTACATTTTTGGGAGTTTTTTCTTAAACTTTTTCCCTTGAATGTGAAGTGGGAGTAGCGTCCGTTCTCGTCTGGCGTGCTCAGTTACATGGCAGCCACGTGGGAATGTTCTGGTTGGCCACGTAGTAGTTGCTGAAGTTGTGGTCTCGCACATATGGAGCAGGCTGGTAGTAGCAGGTGACACAGGAGGCGTCAGGGATGGCGTTCTGCTCAGCCAGCACCCTGAAGGCCATGAGGGAGATGAGGTGCAGAGTCTGCCTCCTCTCATGGCCCATCAGACACACCGTGCTCTCATTCACCACGTGCCGCAGCAGCATCAGGTACTCGTACTTGCTCTTCTCCTCGCCCACAAAGTGACTCTGCAGGTACGCCTCCACTTTGCGCTGCTGCTCGCTGATATCCGGGAAGTCGATGAAGAAGCGTGAGCACATGTAGCGCTCCAGGGCTTTGAACTCCTCCTCATCAGCCGGCCGAAAATCCCGAACGAGCAGGTTGCAGTACTTGAGGAGGCCCCCGCCCCGGATCTCCTCGGGGCGCTTGGTGGCGATCAGTTTGTTTTTGAGGTGGCTCAGAGCAACGTCAAAGTCTCCATACACACTCTCACCCTGGACACATGGGTGGACCTCCGGGGACATGGGCTCTGTAGACAGGTCATAAAAGGACAACATTGAGTCCAAGATGATCTGAAACGAGTCCACGCTAAACTCAAACTGCCGGCGGATGGAGTCCACAAACTTGAGCTCCACGTTGCGTCCGTTGTTATTAGAGAGCGAGATGAGGCTCCAGCGGTCCTGCTCCGTGTGAACCTTGACCAGCTTCTGTACATAGGCCTCCTTCAGCGTCATGGGTGTGATTTTGTCCTTGTTCACACCTTCTGGCAGGAAGTTCAGCAGCGTGCCCAGCACCACCTCCTTTATGAGCTGGAACTCGGCCTCGTGGGGCAGGTCCACTCTGAAGATCACGTCCAGGTCTTTGTAGCTCCAGCCCATGTCCTGAACCAGTACATGGCTGGCGGTGGAGCCGTTGAGGCGCATGTCTTTGACCCTGATTCCGCTGCGCTCCAGACGGGTGCGCACACGCGACACAATGTCCTTCAGGCGCACCTCTAATGTGGGAAAGTTCCCCCGACCGTGCACTGGCACCACTTCTGACAGCACATGGTCCAGGCGGCTCACCTGTTCCCAGGACAGAACACTAACGCTGCAGGACTTGGCCTCCACATTGTTCTCCATCATAGCACTGATCACAGGATACCTGCAACACAGACAGATAGGTCATGGTTAATACACAACTACCCACAGCTCTCATCACAGCTCTCATCACAGCTCTCATCACAGCTCTCATCACAACTCTCATCACAACTCTCATCACAACTCTCATCACAACTCTCATCACAACTCTCATCACAACTCTCATCACTCAACTGAATTTGGAGAGCTTCAACAAGCGCATAAAATGTAATAAAATGTAATGTAGGCTACATAAAATAAACACGCCCTCCCTGTTTAACAGTAAGGTAACGTTAGGCAACATCAAAAAGAGTGCTTTGATGTCACCAGGAGCAATAGGCCTACTCAGAGGGACAGTTTAGCTGCTCTCATCTCTATACATGGACATATCATACACGAGCAGAACAGTCATTTCCAAAAGCCCAAATTAAGTAACAGTAACGGACTCAACCGGTAGAGCTTTGGTGAACTATCCCCAGGGCTTTACTAGGTTTTGTGGTACTCTGGACCAGTACGAACTTAGACGTAGATCTTTTAGTTCCGTTTTATTGGTTTTAACCATTATCTTAAAGGGCAAGAGCACGCTAGCCAGTCTATCACAATGTCAGTACTGATCAGAACTTTATAGCGACTCACTATCGGCGTCTGCACCGCGGTAGATAGCGGAATGGCGTACACTTCACGTTAGATATCGCAGGTTGAAACACACAGCCATGAGCGAGTGGGCACTGTGTGAAACTGTGACCCCATTGAAACGGTGCACGAGGGAAGCTGCTCGCGCTGCGTTTCAAAGAAAAGCACAGAGCGCGTGAGGCTTCTAGAAAAGTCAGCTCGAGCCTGCCTTTTATTCCAGCCAACCCAGAGACAAACGCGGGGTCTGTTTACTTCAATCCGTGAACATATCTCTCAAACTTTTAGTGTCACGAAAGAGGCCAAACCTACGCAAAATTTCGCGATCAATATATATCCGTTACGACTAAATTCAGTATTTAATTTTACATTCAGATGGTTTAAAAGATAGCTCCAATGTTTCAGGAGTACGTTAACTTAAAAAAAAAAAAAAAAACAATCGCACGAATTTTAACTTAGTGCGTACAACCAACAAATAATAAGATCGATATCAAAGTGATACATACGTTTCCAAAAATCGTCTCTGAAAGCATGCAGCGTTATAGTCCGAAAAACGAGAGGTTAACTTGGCAGACACCTCCACATAATCCACCGCTGTTCAACACACATGGGACGCCGAATAAAACAAGTACCACTAGCCCAGCAGCCGACACGCCTGTTTTATAAAGCCGAAGTACAGCCCACTGACAGCTAGGCACGCAGCACGCAGGAGAAATACCACTCCTGTAGCAACCGCGTTTCAACTGACAGTCAAAACTGGAATGACAATATAAATAAGTAAATGATTAAACGAAGACACACACTTGATATACTTACCAGATTGTCGTACAGGCATCGTAAAAAGACCAAATAATCTCCAATGAGTTACAGTCGTGTGTATCAATGCGCCAACCCAGCCCTCTGATTGGTCGGCCAAGTTTTTGACGTTGCTAGGTAACCAGGAGCGTGTTAATCAGCTGGTTTCAAAAACGTGTTTAAAATAAAAATAATGATAATATTAATGTTGGTGCAACACGCAAATAATATATTCATTACTCTAAATGATGATTTTTTAAAAATAAAATATATAGATATATTTTAATGTTCAATGTAATATTATACTGAAGATAGCAAACATAGCCAGTCTTAAAATGAAATTATGATAAACGATAAAAAATAAGGTCACTATTTTTTTTCATGATTTGTCCAGACAAATTTGTCAATCACCCCTTGTTTTCAATTTCTCAAGAACATTATTTGCTAAAAAATATCCTTATAACAAAGAGTGTTTATAATATATGTTTGCCCTCATAAAACAAACTAACACATATTTTCTAACCTGGTGAGTGTCTGATGTTTGTGTTTCTCTAGGCCAGACATGGGCAAACTACAGCCCTGGGGGCCACACACTGATCTTTGGGCTTATTAATCCGGCCGCCAAACGTGACCAAAATATATTAAAATAGATAAGGGTAAACCTAGTTCAAAGTTTTTATTGTTTTTCTGTGTTTATTTAACTGAAATTTATAAATGAATTATTAATTTAGTCAATGCATTTGGAAAAGAATTTGTACAATACATGTCACAGCCCAAATCTCTAATGTAGTATATACATATATATTCTGGCCCGTACCCTCTGTCAAATTTAAGAGCCCATTGTGGCCCGTGTGTCAAAAGGTTTGCCCTCCTCTGCTCTAGGCTAAATGATTTCTTTGCTTTTGTGCACTAAAGGAAATGTTCATTTATAGACTTAAATAAAGATATTATTAGTCTAAATCCGCCTATTTGAACTTGAATTCCTGGAAGTACTTATGATAAAATAAAGGTTAAGGCAATTTCTGGTTGACAGTCAAACATTTGCACAATATGTTTAATTCCATACACTTCAGAGAACCTGAAAGACATGCTCTTTTCTGAATGCAGGTTGTAGTAGTAGTAGTAGTAGTAGTAGTAGTAGTACTCACAGCAGGACATCCCCACGCACAGAGATCTAAAACTGACTCACACAGTGAAAGGAAACTGTTGAGTTGAGGGGATCCCCTTTTCACACATTTCACAGCCAAATTTACATGAAAAGGATTTTTCCAGCACAAAAAAACTGAAAAATAAACATCAACATCAATGCTCAAATCAACTTTATATAGCCTAAATACAAACAATAAAAATATATGGTATAGTACACGCTGTACTTTAAATGATGAGAATCCTATTGTCAGTTGGCCTCTGTTCTGTTTTAAGGAACGTTTTTGGGCTATGACTCAAGTTTCAGTTTTATTCAGTGGCAAAAAAAAATAAAAATTAAAATTAAAGAACCCAGATTACATTATGTATGTTATAATGTTTCCTCATCACAAACATACCTGGAGTTGTGTTTTGTTACATTCACACATGTTTAACACACAAACCCTGCATATTTAGGCTGAGTTCCACCTCACTATGTCATGAGGTAATACAGGAAATGCTCCATTGTGTTTTTAAACTCCGTACAACTTCACTAGAATCATTTGGATAATTTCAGCTCGGGAACTGCCGATCTCTACTGAACAACAGGTAAAAGGTAGCTGTAGTGAAGTATTCAACAGCTGTAGTGGCAAAACAGAACAAAGCAGCATGTCTATAGCAACAAAAATACTTAAAAATACAGTTTTCTCATGGAGGGTCTGCCACCTATGGCCACTGAATTGTTATTGTTTTGCATGGAATATTCCACAGTACAGCATTTGATAATCCGTCTTTGATTAGGCTGTTTTTCACTGTGTTTTTGATAAATAAAACACCATAGGCTAATAACATAAGTGCAAGAGATCAGTTTAATACTATGCTATACTATACTATACTATACTATACTATACTATACTATACTATACTATACTATACTATACTATACTACTGTACTGTACTGTGCTCTACTGTACTGTACTGTACTGTACTGTACTATACTACTATACTATACTATACTGTACTGTACTGTGTACTGTACTATACTATACTATACTATACTATGAAATACTATACTATACTATGCTATACTGTACTGTGTACTGTACTGTACTATACTATACTATACTATACTATACTATACTATACTATACTATACTATACTATACTGTAGTAATAATAATAATAATAATAATAATAATAATACATTTTATTTATAGGGCACCTTTCTGGGCACTCAAGGTCTCCTCAAAGCAGGGACATACATCACACAACACATTAAGACACGTGTACTATACTACTACACTATACTATACTATACTATACTATACTATACTATACTATACTATACTATACTATACTATACTATACTATACTATACTATACTGTAGTAATAATAATAATAATAATAATAATAATAATAATACATTTTATTATAGGCACCTTTTCTGGCACTCAAGGTCTCCTCAAAGCAGGGACATACATCACACAACACATTAAGACACGTGTACTATACTACACTATACTATACTATACTATACTATACTATACTATACTATACTATACTATACTATACTATACTATACTATACTATACTATACTATACTATTCTATACTATACTATACTTTACTACACTACACTATACTATACTAGACTACACTATACTACACTATACTATACTGTACTGTACTATACTATAAACTATACTATACTATACTATACTATACTCTACTTTACTATACTATACTATACTATACTATACTATACTATACTATACTATACTATACTATACTAGACTATACTATACTATACTATACTACACTATACTACACTATACTATACTGTACTGTACTATACTATACTATAAAATACTATACTATACTATACTATACTTTACTATACTATACCATATATATACTATACTATACTATACTATACTATACTATACTATACTATACTATACTATACTATACTATACTATACTATACTATACTATACTATACTATACTATACTATACTATACTATACTATACTATACTATATACTATACTATACTATACTATACTGTACTGTACTGTACTGTACTGTACTGTACTGTACTGTACTATACTATACTATACTATACTATACTATACTATACTATACTATACTATACTATATATTACACTATACTATACTATAATATACTATACTATACTGTACAGTACTGTACTGTACTGTACTGTACTGTACTGTACTGTACTACTGTACTGTACTATACTATACTATACTATAAATACTATACTATACTATACTATACTATACTATACTATACTATACTATACTATACTATACTATACTATACTTTAGTACTAGTAATACTTTAGTTAAAGCTGGGGTAGGTAGTAGGTATTTAAATTTAACTTGTACTTAGCTCTAACAAAGCCTCACTGTTATTAACATAAAGTACCATATGTATTTTTTAATAATAGCAATACTCTTTAGAACTGCTTCATCACATGGAGAAGTGAAGCAGGGTGGGCTACCTTCACAAACATGATATTCTGACTCACATGTACTTAGAGATTTGAAATAAACATTTTTGTCACACAGTTCTACTTTTACAATACAGGAAGGAAAAACAAAATTCATTCATTTAGTAGAAAAATGCTGCATACTGTAGAAAGTTTAATTTGTGTGGAAGTGATTCTCTCCAGTGGCGACTGCTCACTGAAGTATGTAGGTGCATGAGTGCGCGCGCGTGTGTGTGCATAGTGTGTGTTTATAGTGTGTGAGTGTATAGTCTGTGTGTGTGTGTGTGTGTGTGTGTGTGTGTATAGTGTGTGTATAGTATGTGTGCATGTATAGTGTGTGTAGAGTGTGTATAGTGTGTGTATAGTGTGTGTTTATAGTGTGTGAATATATAGTCTGTGTGTGTGTATAGTATGTGTGCATGTATAGTGTGTGTGTGTGTGTGTGTGTGTGTGTGTGTGTGTGTGTGTGTGTGTGTGTGTGTGTGTGTGTGTGTGTGTGTGTGTGTGTGTGTGTGTGTGTGTGTGTATAGTGTGTGTGTACTGTGTGTGTATAGTGTGTGTGTGAGAGTGCTAACACCTGTCCTTTCCCCAGCATCTAACCAAAGGTGACTCAGAGTGAGTGAGCGGTTCTGTCCATTTACACATTTAAACATTAGTGGCTTTATAATAAGGGCCCAATTACACAAATACAGAGACACAGGAGCATTAAGGCAACAGTATGTTCTCTGATGAAAGAATGAACTAATCTTCTCCGCATAACTCGCGGGGACACTGCATTCCCTCTGACGTGTTGTTATCAAAGGAAACAGGCGTATGCACTTGTCACAGCCCTGCACAACAAAAACAAAACCACAAAAGTTAATCCAGCGGTTAACTTTGCATTTTCCTCTTCTTCATGGTGATTTAACTGGAATATTAATTAAAGGTCAAGGTTGAGTCATTGGCTATAAAAATGTTAAAGTAATGTTAGGCAATGTTCTTCTGGAGTTGTGTTTTGTTTCATTTGCGCATGTTTAACACACAGACCCTGCATATTTAGGCGGAGCTCTTCTCTCAAACAGGAAACACAGACGCTGTTCCTCCTTGTGATGTCATGTGGTAATACAGGAAGTGCTCCACTGTGTTTTTAAACTCCATACACCTTCACTGGGATCATTTGGATGATCTCTCTACTCAATAAAAGGTATCTATTAACTTGAAAAAACTACCACTGCATGACATCACAAGGTGAAACAGAGCATTTGGAGCTTTGGAGATGTAGACAGACCAATAATAAACAGCAACAGTCTGTTAGCAAGGTGTACTATTTTGACATTTGAAGATTTTGAAATAACATTGAAACATATTTAGAATTTTGCAAACATATAAATATAACCTTTGACCTCCGGAGAATCAGTCATCATTCTGAGTATACCTCCTTATACTCCTTCCACATTTTCAATATTAGCTGGACCTATCTCACCAATTCCTGTGCCGAAGAATGTGCCAATTACAACAGGAGCCGGTCAATGGGTACGCTTGTCGCCATGGATATTACTGTTTTGTCTGAAATGTCCCACAATACGGCATTAAATGTACCTGTCTTGCATTTATTCAGCTACAGCTGTTTTTATTGCTCAAAAATACATTGTAAAACATCCATTCTTGCTGTGAACTGAGTCTCCTCTCCACAGATCTTACTTGTACATTGGTTTAGTAGTGTCACCTGCTTGTACCATAGTGTGGAACATACAAAACAGACCGAAAATAGCTGAGTGACCCTTAAAATGCCACTGATTTGAAGTAGGAGTAGAGAGTGAATAGACACAGGGACGTCAGACTACTATAGAATGGATGTATTGAATGTATGTAGTCAGCCTGAGAATGTAATCCACTCTGTCCACTGGGGCCTATAACGCGGGGATCAGCCGAGACCTTTGAAGGGCTCATGACTCATCTCTACATCACTGGTACTTTATGTTGTTGCTTTTTCTGTTGTCTGACTCTTGTCTAAACACATATCTAATCCTGGACTATAGTCTCCCCTCCTTTGAGTCTGTATTTGGACGGAAAATTACCCCAATGACTTCAACTCCATTTGAAACTATTTTAATGATGAAATGTATAGAGTTTACTGCAGTGATGTATGAAAAACAGTGCTTTTGAGGAAGAAGGTGCAACGAGAGAAACCAAAACTTCCTGTGACTCTGGTCTGTGGTTATTAACCCCAGGCAAAGTGTATTCAAAGGTGGCAAATGCGTTGGAGTTTTTTTTTTTTTTTTGGTGTCAGTGGAATTAACCATGAAACCAGTGCGATTACATTTGGTTTATGACCAAATCTCACCTCAGTAACGGGGGTTTTCATTTAGGTTTTGGCTGAAATGAAATCATAAGTGAATCCAATACGTCATTCACCAATTGAAATTCTTGGAAGCCAAATCAAAGTTACAATTCACTTAACATTTGTTGTTACCTCACCAAAAACATACCCGGAGTTCTGTTTAGTTTTGTGTTTAATTCTAGAGCTGAAATTATAGTGAAGGTCACATCTCTAAAGCTCAAAATGCTCTGTTCCACCTTGTGATGTCATGTAGTGGTAGTTTTCAAGTGAGCAGCGACCTTTAATATTTAGTTCTGTAGCGATTGGCAATTCCAGGGTCAAAATTATCCTAATGATTCTAGTGAAGGTGTATGGAGTTTAAAAATAGAGTGGAGCACTTCCTGTATTTCAAGGTGATGCAGTGTGTTTTCAGTTTCAGAGAAGAACTCAGCCTAAATCTGCAGCTTTGTGTGTAAAACATGTGTGAATGAAACAAAACAAAACTCCAGGTATGTTTTTGATGAGGAAACAACATTACGACACAGATCAAAATGAGTGCAGTACAAGCCCTTTCAGTGATGAGGATGAGTCAGTTGACCTCTGCTCTCTTTTAAGGAAAAATTTTGGGAAGTGACTCAAGTTTCAGTTTTATTCAGTACAGATGCCCATAGTGGCAAAAATATCTAAGGCCAGAAAGAGGCTAATACACTTTTTTTTTTTTTTTTCATACAATTGAAATACTCGGAAGCCAATTCAAAGTTAACAGTCATTTTGAACACCTAAAACCTTTTCTGGTGGAGGGTCAGCCACCTGTCGGTCATTCTTTCATTTCATTGTTTGAAATGTTCCACAGTATGACATTAAACATATATATCTCTATGGAGTTAAAAAAGTGATGGAACGTGTGTTTTTCCAAGGTATTTTTGAGCAGTAAACTTCAGTTATTGAATAAATGCAATATAGAGGAGTTTAATGTCATACTTTGGAACACTCCGGGTAAAGCAGTAACATCTCCATGGGAACAAGCAGATAACAAAAGTTGCAGAGTGAACCTTTAATCAGATCATAACTGTATTTCTTTGAATGGTGGGAGCAAACCTTAAAGAGGAACCGAGTCTCTTTATTAAACCTAGAACCTTGTGCCTGAGAGGTAGAGACACTCTGTTATAGCAACTGCACATAATTTCATGTTGAAAATGTCTAAACATGTGACTGAAAGGCTTGGACGCGTAACAAACACGGTGTACTGCAAATGATTCAGATGGAAAACTACAGTTAGGACAAGTAAGTCTTATTAGCAACAAATTTGTCCCTGACTGGTTTCATCGTGTCTGAAACATTCACCTCTGACCTGTTTCCTTGATGAACCTGTCCAACTGTTTGAAAAGTCTGAAGTGGACACATTTTGCTTGTAATGTGAGATATGATCCTTATCTGACACTGACTGAGCCGTGACAATGTGTGACTTTAAATGTCTTTTCCAGGAATGGGGTGGACGGAAATTATTTTAGGTAGATTTGTAAACATTTTAATCTAACTCAAAATTCTTTTCCACCTATTCAAAATACATGGAAAGTTACAAGATTTTTATCATTAATATGGTCCACTATTAAGTTTTTATAGTGTAAAGCTTGAATGAACGTCACAGTATATCATAAATAAAATGTTCTTTTTGAAACAATAAAAAGGAGAAAAAAAAGGCAAAACTTGGGGTTCAAGAGGGCCTTCATATCTGAACATTGTAACACAGTGTACAGTATATCCAGCATGGAGCCATGTACATAAGGGACCTAAACCTGTGACTGCCACTGGAGAAATACTTCAAGCAAAAACAAACATATATGTAGATTCTAACAGCTAAACACTTTACAGGTCCTATATTACAACATCTTATACATTACAAATTCTGGCAGGGCACACCTTAGCCTAAGGACTTTACTGTAGTACAGCTTATGTGTAACTTATATGTGACATACACCTTCGTGTTGACATAAATGTGACAGCACATGCGACATGTAAAACCAGCGTGGAAGAGGACAGCCTTAAACCTGTGTCTACTGTTTATATTTATAATTTGTAATATATTTTGTAAGCTTCGCCTTTTTGAGCTGCTAAGTAAGAAACATATGTGAAATGTGCATGTCCTTGGGCAAGACACTTCCTCCAACACTTATGTGTAAATAAGTTGATATGTGCTGCAGAAATAAAGTAATATGCAGTAAATAAAATTGAAACAAACAAAATGAAACCCCGCACATTGTGAAAAAAAATCCAATACTTTGCATATCTGCATAAAGTTTAGTTTCTAATGGAAGACTGGAATACATTTTATTTCCTTTTTGAATGCACACACACCTTCGCCTTTTTGAAACCACATAAGAAACATATGTGAAATGTGCACCTAGTGTACTGGATACAGCTGTCACAGCAGGGTTGAAATACATGAATTAAATAATGAAAACTGGACCTAAATCCAATGAATAGCTAAAGTATGGTACTGTACATTTAGTTGATGTTAAGCCAAACGTGAAAAAACCAGTGTAAAAGCAGGGTTGAACTACTGACAAAATGAACTGTAAAGGAGATGACAACAATATTAAATATTAAATTGAGCAAAAACTACAAGAAGTTGATCAGATTTGACTTGTGGGGACAGATTTGGGAGATGTTAGATTGCACGCATCCACTTGTTCCACTGAATGAAGGTTAAAGTCAGATTCAGCTTTACATGACTCTGACTTTACTATATGGAGCAGATGAAAAAAGGTTGAGATTATTGGGCCAACTGTGATCATTAGAAAACGGGGCCAGCAGCTGTTGTCCCAAGTCTCCAG
Source organism: Periophthalmus modestus (assembly GCA_019594935.1). NCBI lineage: Eukaryota > Metazoa > Chordata > Actinopteri > Gobiiformes > Gobiidae > Periophthalmus > Periophthalmus modestus. Next base: position 12,394,665 of record JAIEZT010000009.1, read on the forward strand.
TTAGTCTATACTAAAAGTCAACCAACAAGGAAACCAATTAAACTTGTTATGATAGCAGGGAATACAAAATAGACACAGAATGAATCATAGGTCTTTCATGAGGTGTGATGCACTGTTACAGAAAATATCATAATATACAATTATGTTTGAACTTTGCTTTGTCACGAACAATAATTATAAAAATAGGATAATCCAAGTAAAGCTGTTTAAGCCATCCTGTAGAAATGTGGAAAGCAATAAATAAATATCCAGAAAAAAAAAAAGTTCCACGGTACGCTAAAAGTACAGTATACATCATCATGGAGACGAGCAGATGACAGGTGTGGAGAGTCAACCTGCTCTCGGCATGTTTCTCAAGACCTTTTTTTCCCAGCAATAAAAAAACAGCTGTAATTGAATAAATGCAAGATAGACAAGTTTGAAGCCAGCAGGACGTATCAGTAAATCACCATGGAGATAAGCAGGTGACAACAGATCCCACCATCAAAAAAAGTAGCACAGTGCATGTAGTTATCTTAAGTAGGCATAATCCCTGGTGGTGTGTTTTTGTGGCTGTTAAAGGCCTTTGAATGACAGGGCAAAATGAATCAAATCATAGTCACTTTTCATAACATCTTTATTGTGTTTAAGTTTTAAACATATTTACAGATACTTTCATTTATTTTTTTCACTTCAGTAAAAATACAAATACAGAACATTTTTCATTTTTCAAAATCCTCCGCGCTCACAGAGACTCGGTGAAGCCCAGGGTCGACCAGGGATGATGTCATTGTGATGTCAGAGAAAAGGGGCGGGAATTACGATGCCCGTGAGTGACACTGGTGCATGATGGGACGACAGGAGAACAGGAGTGTAAATATGTTTAGTTCACTTCAGTTGGCTCTATAATTGATGTGATAAATGGTAAATGTTGATCAAATTCGTGTAACTTGTCAAACTAAGTCAAATTTACTTAAAATATGTATTTGAAAAATTAACTGTTTTTACTGATGATTTTAAAAACAGAGCAACTGTCAAATGTGTGAATAATGTGTATTTGTTGTCTTAGACCTAACCTTTAATAATGTTGCAATATTTAGATTTTAATGTGTATAAATTAATCTTAATATTTTGCAATACACAAATTTGGCCACAAAGATATGTCTGGAGTTTTAATAATCAAAAATTATAAGGCATTTGTGAAGATATTCGAGTTATTAAATAATCCAAAAAAAATTCAAATGAACATAAAAACAACAAAACACATGAAACACAATCAATAATGCAGTTGTAAAGAACGTAAATGAGCACAGTATTGGCTTCACATTAAACAATAAGGCATGAAATAAACAGAACTCCTTCAGCTTTAGTGCAATTCCTGCTCTTCAACTTTAGTAGTCAAACGGCAGAACCAGAGACACATCACAGATTATAACGTGCTGTCAGTTCGCACTCATGCACACACGCGCGCACACGCACACACACAGAGGTTCTTACTAAAGAGATCTTCTTGGAGGAAAGTGAGGGTGCATTTATGTGGTTCTCGGGTGCTCGGGTTTTCGACATAGATTCATGTGTTTTATCTCGTCTCCAAATATATATAATCACAGTCTGGCCATTGGCAGCTAACTCGCTAACTTATGATATGGATGACGTAAGTAATGCCATAAAAACAATGCTTTGTCAAAGTCCTCATATAATAAAATAGGTTAGCTGATATTCTGCCGTCTTCACACAGCAGGTGATTGTGCGAGTGTTCATGTGCAGTTTTCAACTTTAAAAAAAAAACAATTTTTCCAGTTCCCAAGGACCACATAAATGCCCCAAAACTGCTGCTGAATTTTAAGTTTTAAATGTAAATGAAAGACAGAGCAGTAAAATAATTAAAAAAAAAAGATTCACACAAATATTTTATCTCTGTCTGGCCACATCGATTGATAGGTTTGGTTGATTGTTTAACTTTTTGCCACAATAAGACGTTTTACACTTCTTCGGTATTCAAAATGTTTTACTTGCATGTGTATGAGGTATGGTTTAGAGTTTGAAAGTACAGTATCAGGAGGCAGTATAAAACATGACAGTTATAATTTAACACAACACTGGGGTTGCATCTGGTAAACTGTAAAATTGCAGGGACAATCCTCTCAATTTGTCTGAGAAACCAAAGTTGGGTAACTATTTTAAGTGCTTCCCCTAAACTCTGACACACAGTAAAAAGTGCACCTTTGCAGCTGAGTCAATAACTCTCACTCTCACATTCGCTCACACAGATAAAGATGATAGGTCTAAATGTACAAAATGGACGGGAGATAAGAAAAGGTGTGCACAAAGAAAGCTGTGGAGCTTTGAAGAGCAGAGTCCAGCAGCAGCAGAAGGTCAAAGGTCATGGAGATGTTTGCTCCTCTGATGGTTTGCTCAGTTCAGGTGGAGTTTAACAGGAGGTGGAGCGGGACAGGGCCGAGGGGGAGGAGGACATCGAGTCTCACCCTGTGTCCTGGTAATGATTTGTCCTTCGGTGAAATGAAAAACCCACACCTAAAACAGACCCTGTCAAGTCCATCTGTCTGCGAGACAGTGTCAAAGTGTCATAGTCCTTCGCAGAAGTGCCTCCAGGCAGCAGCCATCAAAGTTTGGTCAAATCAACTCAAAATCAGAAAAAAATCTAATTCAAGCCTCCGCGATTGGAGCCCGGTCCTTCAGATGAAAGTTTGATTCCAGTCGGTTATGGCCACCGTCCGTGTAATTAAAACAGAGTCACAGAGAGTTTCAGCCTGTCCTGGGACAGTCTGAGGGGGCATGTCCAGTGTGGGCTCTACCGCTGGGACGGCTCGCTGCCCGGGAGAGTGATGTTGCCCAAGTGCAGCACGGGCAGCGGGTGGGCTTCAGTGTTGAACACCCAGGTCTCCAATGGCAACAGGTCGTCATTGGAGAACAACAGGTACAGGTACCTGCGACAGGGAGAGGGGGAGAGGGCAAGACAATTGTTACCTATTTTTAGACATTAAAAACAAAAGAGCACAATGTAACTGCTAAGTCATAAAACAAGTGAAAAGGGAGGGAGAGATGGTAAAATAAATCAAGCTGTCAGACTTTTTAAAACATTTATAATATTTTTCTTGTAGTAAAAACAGCAAAAACAGATTTCTAATGGTTCTAATGAATCAAATGGTTCAGTTTAGCTGGTTCAGTTTGGTGTATATGGAAAATCTCAAGAACAACTTAAATTAATATTGGCAAACGGCACAGTACATAATACATGTGCTTGTTCAGAGCAGCTGCTGTTGTGGTCCTTTATGACGTGCCGGAGAGCAGAGATACCAGAGTCTGCGTAACAACCGACATTCAAATGTCACGTCTCACATAGTCTGTGGTAGCTGACCTTTACCGGCTCACACCAAAGACAAATTTCACTGGCTATTGGGGCTTTTGGGTGCTAATTTCACTGAATTTGAAGTTATGCTGGGCAGTGTGCTTTTAAAACGTATGCTTTTATCAATAAAAGGTAGTTTGCAGTTTGGGATACAGCAAATTACAAGCATGTTAATTCATTAGCCAGCAGGGGGAGGCAGAGAGCTGCATACTTCATTTCTCCCTCCAGGCCAAACCAAGAGGCTCAAAGTGACTTCACATTGATGCTGAATGCAAATGTTTTAATGCATTCATCTATATTTAAAACCCCGAGACAACAGCTCAACATAGAATCCAAGACGCAGAAGGCATTTTGAGCAAAGCACACATTTGAATTTGTGATTACAAAAACTAAACTTTTGGATTTTAAACTCATGAACCAACTGTCTGTCACGACTAATTTATTTTGTTTCTGTTATTTGTGGTGCTTGAGGGAATACTATTGTGTTTGAATGGTAGAGGATGCAGAGCACAAAGAGTAAACAAAGATTGCAGCTCCACTCAAACTATCTTAGAGTGAGGGATGATGGTTACTGTCAAATAATTTATTTTTTAAACTTATTTAACCTTTATTTAACCAGGAAAGTCCCACTGAGATTAAAAACCTCTTTTTCAAGGGAGTCCTGGCCAAGCCAATAAAGGCTGCAGCTAAATACTAGAGGAAAATGCAGGTGAATGTCAAATTAGTTGTTGGTGTATTAGTATCATTAAACTTCAACTTCAGTCAATCAAATAGGTTTTTAGGTTTTAATATCTGCCATATTACTGAAACTCATGCTTGTATGAAACCCCAAATGTTCACTGGAGTGACATTCCTGCTCATTTATTTGAACATCATCCAAATAATTGATACAATTACTTTTAAGTGACAGGTTCTTTGAAATCACAAACCCAGCAATTTATCAAATTAATCTAAAGAGAGCCCAGAATTAATCAATTAACAAATGAAGTGATGGCTTCTGCATGGTGTGAATTAATCATGATTAGGAGCGAGTCTTACTTGAGAGTCTCGGCCAAGAAGAAGCTCTGCTGCACGTCATCGTAGGTGGGATTAGAGGAGTAGACGTCCTTAACACCGGAGAAGCCTCCACTCACACGACAGTACTTATCTATGGCCTGAAACACACAGAGATGAAACCTAAGACAAAGGACCAAAAATGCTCTGGAAAAATGCAACGCAACACAAATGGTAAACTGATTGAGATGCAGTTATTTGACGAACAGCTTTACCCTGTCTAAAATCAGATCAAAATCAGAATTACTTTTATTGATATTCATTCAGTTTAGAAAATACAAATTTACACTGAGAGTAGAGAGCTCAAAGTCTGGAACACTCAGACCCTCCGAGTCAAATGATAATTAAATTTTTGCCATTTTTGATTAGATTTTTTTTTTTTTTTTTACATTACATAAGATTACCAACTGAGCCTAACTAGGTACACATGTCCAACTAGTATGAAGCACTATTGGGTTTATAGCACAGAAATGTGTTGAGGGGGAGGGGAGCTCCTTTTTAATACGCTTACAAAAGCGTACTATAATTAATTTCTTTGCTAGTGACAGATTAGAGCAGGTCCTGGGGAGACGCAAACCACAAACACAGGCTGTAGAAAAAGCAGATTAGCGCTAGCGCTTTCACTGCTTCACCAACATTTACATTTATTTTGTCCTTTCTCAACACAAAACATCTTCATAACAAACACTACAGACTCATTTGTGTTATGCTGGCTGATACTGTGCAGGGGCCGCCTCTGTAACAGCTTAATTAGATCCTTACAATGGCCTCAAGTTAATTGAGGTAAACAGAACTGAGCAAATGTGTTAGAATAGGTGTTCATGGTTAACTGATTAACGTATTAACTGTCACTAAACACATTTATTTTAAACTAAATGGGTCAAGAAAAAATATTTTCAGTTGCCCCATGAAACTGCATACGCATACTATGGAAACACACATCGAAGAGCTTCAATCACTGAACGACTAGACAGACTATATACAGTAGTGTGATGCACGAGTGACACTGCAGTATCACAAGTCTCCCAACAATATCCCATATGGTTTCTTTGCCTGAATGTTTTGTAATGTTGGTACAAAGCAAGCAACAAAATTACTTTATTATTTCTTATTAATTAGTAACTGTGTCACTCAATAGTGTATTTAAAACAGATTTGTATTCAAGTTGGGTTGGGTTAGGTTGGGCCCTTACTTAACAACGTTCTAGTCTCTACAGTGGAACAAGTTCATTCATAAAACAAGAATTTAACACGGTGGCATTTGTCCTTTCTGCTGTTTTTCAGTTGTATGGGTTTGTTAAAACATACCAAGAATCATGTTTATTTGAAGATACAAGTCAAAATGTCAGAACACCACATTTGTTGGATCACTGTTTTCTGTACAAATCTCAACCTCATCCCAAATGGAGTCGGTTTAAACCTCGCATCTTTTCATTTCAGTTGTTTTTTGAGAGCTTTGATCGTCCCAAAGTCACAGATGTGTTGTGGATTAAGGCATTTTTCAAAACAAAGTGATCTGATGAAAACAAAAAAGGAGAAGTCTGAAATGTGCCCATTGTAGAAACTCGGCACTAAACGCTGAAAACATGTGGAGGTGTGTTACTATGACAACAGATGACATAACCTTTTCTCTGGGTATAACTCCTGACAAAGAAAAATCTAATTAGCCTACCAGAAAAATATTTCCATGTACACTTGAAATAAATACATGGATGGAGGTACAGAAACGGTTTAGACATTTTAGATAACACCTGATTTGGTGCAGGTACCTCTGTACTTCATTTTGTCTGAGTAAAAAATTGAGTGGTTTAATTACCTGAGCATCCTAATTATTTCCCATGATGAGTTTATAACAGCTTTTTACAACTTTCAGAGACCACAGTAATGCCAACAACAACTAGCATGCTAACAGAGCACAAGCTTTACTTCCTGGTTTGCAGGCAATAAAAATGCTTAACAATTAGATGCAAACGATACACAGCAGTCTCATTTTGACCCTAAGAGCTTTTACAAGTCCTTGGGCAAAACAAATCTCACTTTATTACATGACAAAAAAAACCCAACAAATTAGGTACATCCCCTTTAATTACTTTTTATACAAGCTCTCATAGGAAGTACTTTACTCATGATATAGTCCCATATTAGATCTGGTTTAGTTGTGCTATTGTCTGCTGGGTGCTGGGTGTTGGCTGTAGAGCAGCTGTAATGAGGGCAAATAGCCATAACAGAACCCCGGAGGCTAAAGTTTCCCCACACATCTGATAGAAGCGGGAGCTCATTAAATATGCAGGTGTGATACTGCTGCAGCCTAGTACAGTAGCTGTGTGCACTATTGATCCACACTGAGGCCTATGACAAGGAATCAGGATTTGTACAAAAAAATTTAGCTTATTGACTTTCACTATAAATGCATGTAATTGAAAGCATTACATGGATCATACATACTTTAATGCTATAATAGAGAGAAAATATATTGGACCATGTGGAATATTTGGCCACAATCTATGCTTTGTTAAATCAAGAATTCAACTGCTGTTTCACAAGTTTTGATTCTTCCAGATGTGAAAATTATTTGCCAAGTCCACAAACTAGAACCACTCTGTGAGAAAAAAAACAAAAAAAAAAAAAACATGGGTGGGTGATACTGATATAAATGTAAATATCTCGATATTCTGTTCTGTGTATAGAGACAAAATTATATCAATCCAACAGAAATGTGTTAAAACATATCTAAAATGCATTAGTTAAGATTTAAACATCAGCCAATAACATCAGTTAACACTTTTTTTCCACTTTCATTTTTGATCAGCTCTTTTAGCAGCATTTTTTTTTAAATTTATAAACAATCAAGTGTAGTGGTCACATGATAGCTCTGACGGGTGTTAGACATAATGACCTTTACTACTTGTATGTAGAGCTATTACACTGACAGCTTCTACACATACTAACACCTTTGCCCATCCATGCTCTGTTAAGTATCTAAGAAAAACAAACTCCTCCTGTACTATAGAGCAGAGATGAGCATTCACACCTCACACTGGAGCAGCTGGCTTCACCTTCACACTTTACACAATGATAAAGCATCCATGACATACATAATACATAACACAGGCAGTGACAGTGGCCTTGATACGAACTGACAGTGAATGCATGCTGAAGGAGCAGACCACAAGTGTGACCTGAAAGCACCTGATTGACACGTGTGATGGGATTTTTATAGTGTCGATATTTTCCTGACCTGCTCTGATATACGTTTGATCTCTGCACCTGTAAAGAAGAGTGCAGCTGGCACAGATGCTGCTTTAGATCTGAACATGCTAGCTGGCATCTATGCAAGAGTGTAAATGGAATGTATTGGGTTCAGTTAAAATGTAGCTATTATAAAAGTATTTAAAGTATATTTAAGTACCGTAGTTATTTTAAAAAGGTTGTTAATAGAACAAAGTCGGGGGAGGGGGGAGATGGATTGTGCTCACGTTTTAAAATTTGCCGTTGCCAATATAGTTACAACCCCAGAAGAGGCCGATTTCAGCCACCTCCACAAGGCACTACACAGACACTCTACCGATAATTCCAAAGCTGCTCAGTTTTAATATTTAGAGTCATCCCCTTATCACTATCGATCTGTTCCATCACTAAAACATCACAAAATGTATGCATCCAATTTTGTATTGAAAAAGTTTGGTTTGTGACGTTTCTCGTTGATCATAATAATTCTCTTTACTACTATACAGGCAAAATTGGCAATTTTGTAGAGACTTTTTGTTGGAAATTGAGATCTGCAACCTAACAAGCAGGCAGCTGGACTCTGGGAGGAAGGAGGGGGGAGACTTTTCAATATTCAAAAATAAGATATGGCAATGGAGTTTTTCCAAGTTTGTCATCACTGAAACCCATATATATATATATCGATTAGACCCCAAAAATACAGCATAGTTTTTCTTAACTAAAGCAGTTGTTGTACCAAAAGCATTATTCTTATATACGCCAAAAACAATTCAAATTTTCAAGTGCTACTTCCACTGCATGACTTTAGTGATCCACAAAAACAAAATAAGTTGTACCTTACAAACCAGAGCTGAAGGCAGGTGTTTGAAAGTGTGAGCAAGGGGATAATTATAGACAGGCTCAGGTGCTACACAGCACACACACAGCAGTCGAATTAGGAAATGAGAAAAACAACATTAAAACGGAGGCAAGGTAATGGTCCATGTCTAGCTCTACAAGACAGAAAAGTGCACTAAAGGGTGCTATAAGGAAGAGGTGAGTCTGTCAGGGGGAGAGTCAAAAATAGATTTACATTTACCAAAGAGATAAGCATAGAGCACGGAAGAAATAGAAATAGATGGGTTTAGAGTACCTGACTAAATGAAATACTGCTGGAAGTGTTGTCATGATACTTAAACTTGGTACTTAGGAATACACAGAATGCTTTATACAGATTGCGATATCACAACGAACATACAGAGATTCAAATGTCATTTCTGTCATTGGTTTATGCAACTTTAATCATTAGTAAGGAGGCTTTACTTAATACAAAGTGAACATGAACTGATCCAAATATGCAATTGATTACATAAGTTTTCATAAGAAACTCTGCATCAGTATTGTATGACTAGAGCACTTATATTTTGAGATATAATATGTTGATTGTCTACTCCTTAATTACCAGCCGTGATACCAATATCAGTATTGATGAATTCTCTAGGAAGAACCTAGAAGCATATATTCAGTCAATCAAAGGGATTGTGTTAAAATGCAAAAAGATACCTCCCACCAGCCAGGAAGACCTTTAATCTCGACGCGAGATATGAATAGAGAAATCAGGTTTTAGTGAATAGAGCATTGGTCCAGGAGCTGATGCACTGATGGCTCCATTATAGTATGCCAACCATTTCATCGAACTGTGCACAGAGATGGCTTCAGTATCCCGTATTTATCACTCCATTCAGAAGAGTAACAGTAGTGTACTTATGTAGTGGTGATCATCTCTGAAATACAAGTCACTAGTTTTAATTTATCAGATGGAACTTTTATGTAGTCTCAGCATAGACTTCACGAGCTGTATCAGTACAGTTAAGAGTACCTATTTACGAAAACACACTTCAGAAATTTTATTGTATTTACTCATTGACTTAGCTTCAAAACATCCACTTGTTGACTTTTGGCTTCTATCATAATTACACAGTTAGAAGGTTTATTGGGGCTAAAATACTGGTATAGGAGCTAGGGAACTTGCACTGCAGTATAAAAAATAATGTCAGCTATAGATCAAAACCCAATCTTGTTCATATTCAAATAGGTGCATATCTGACTTCAATCCTACATAATGCATGAAGCAGAGATGAGCTCCTCCTCAGAACATCTCTATAGTGCCACTGATGCTGTGTACAATCATACCATATAAACAGACTTGTCAAATGCATTCATTGCTTTTAGCCTGTGAGCACAGACGCGAACACTCCCACTCGTAAGCACAAAACCATGAGAGCATCACCACGGAGACGCACACAGAAAGGTGACATGAAGATTGGCAGCACAAAGAAAAAATAAAAAATGAGAAAAAGGGGAGAGGGTGAAGATACAAGACGAAAGAACTGATTGAGGTTTAATCCACTGTCAGATGAAACGGATGGTCCTGTGGATTGGACTTCCTGAACAAATCGCTTATTCACAGGGCACTGTAGCATTTACCGCTGGCATTCTGAATACATTTTACTTTAAACCAAAACTAAACAAAGCTTGTGATTGTGTCGTCACACATCAGAGAATATTCAGTTGGACTAAACCAATGGAGATTTTATGACGCTAAAAACGAAATATATCATTCAATTAAGTATTCTGACACTATAGTCAAAAATGTACATTATTTACTATAGACTATATATATATAAACATAGCTAGCCGCCATTTTCCAAATAGGAACTGATCATAAGTGTGCTTCTGGCTCCATTGACTCTGGCTCCAATTCACTTTACATTGAAAAATTGTCACCCCTCTCAGTAATTGCTGCAGTGAGCCTTGTCACTTTGGTTTTAAAATGTTCCCATTAACCAGCTCTTCATGATCCCTGAAGTCGCTCTCGCTCCCTGCTAAACCAGCGGTGGGAAGCGGCGTTACCTTCATCAACCTCGCTCCGGATTGGCTCTTTAGTTGCTAAGATACTCTCGGTCGGAATTCCAAATATGGAACTCGGCTCCAAATTCGCCTCTATAACTGCTAGCCTCGATGACCTTTATTTGGCGTCACCCATAGCGTTCACACTCCCTTAGTCCACTTCTTTATAGAGTCTATGGTATTTACCAGGAGTAACCCAGCAGCTTACAAGGTTTTCTTAACTTTTTTACACAGTTTTTGCTAATGTACATCTATGGACTCTTAGCACATCTGTCTAGTAATGTCAAGTTTTGATCATCAATCCCAAGCTCTGAAGTTGTATTGTTTTGCACTAATAAATAATTATCAGGTCACCAATGGCATTCATGTGAGTGGCAGGTGAAACATTTAGGCTTGAAAGCGATGATGTGGGAGCAAATACGGGAAAATATATTGATATGAGATATGTATAGCACTCTCTACTGTGCTATACATGTTTCTACTACTGCTTTGATAAATGCGCCGTTGGTACAGATGTAGTGAAAGGATTGGTTCTTTTCACCACCTCAGAGAAAAAGATTCAAGAACAGTTCAAGGCAAACACAGTGAAAACAGGTTAAGTTACACTGTTACAAAGAGCAATCGGTACCTTAATCTTAAAATGAATTGATTGTATTCTCCAAGAAGCATGAAACCAGATCTGAACTTTAACTAAACTCTTCACTGACTCTATATTGAATCAGGCCCATTCACATAAATACAATACCCGGCTTGCGTACAATAATATAATAGATTTTTTAAAGTGCTTTTAATGTGTCACCTAATGCCGTGTTGAATTTTCTGCTGTCCAAATCTCCCTCTTCATGATGTGCTTCCACTCACAGTGTATAAAAAGGTAATGGTCCTTCAAACAAGGTCTACATTGTTGCAGAAGCATTCAGTCAATTGAATATAACAAATGTTCCTAAAATAGTAACTATAATGGGCCAGAGCAAATTCAAAACTTTTCAGAAATACTTTATAAGAGCCTTTTTGTGAGATTATAGACTATGTAACTAACAGCAAAAAGCAAAAGCAAAAGCATATTTCTAATTGAAATGAAAATGAACAGATTCCGCTCCATCATACACAACCTTGATTAAAACTATGAGTATTCTGAAATAAATGCAGATATTATCTAATGCTTCCTTGCTATTATAGAGACAACATAATACATAAATTAAAACTAAAAATATAAATTATCTATCGATATTTTAAAATCAGACCCAAGTTTTAGCTACTCACTTCCTGCAAACTAGAGTCAAAAACATTCAGTTCAAGATAAAAAAAAAATATTTAGGACGATGAACTTCAACGGGCATCTCTTCTGATACCCAAATGTCTCACCTGAGCAGCCTCCCAGCCCCACTGCCGGTACTTGGGGTCGTGGGTGAACCTCCACATGTACCAGTAGGTCTCGATCACCTCAGGGCGCAGGATGTAGTACTTCTCATTCTGACGCACTGCCACCGCCTCCAGACCGCTGTCAAATTTAAAGGCTTCTGGACCCAGCTTCAATACTGTGTGGGGATAGAAGACATATAAAGACAAGATAAGATAATCATGAAGAAATGGTAACAGGTTTCATTGATAGTCAACCATATTGTAATTTTACCTGTGATGAAATAAAGTTGTCATTTTATGTTTTTTTTTTGTTTTTTTTAATCATTAACAATAAGTACTGAAGAAATTGTTAGTCACATCCGTTGAATGTCTCTACTGTCTCTCTATCAATTTTATGTAACAGCTCTATAGACCAAAGGCTTTGGGTCAGAAAATCTTAAAAAAGAAACAATAAAAAAACAAATTAAAAACGGAGGCACAATGCCAAACTCTTAATACATGTTTGTAGGAAATGACACAAAAGCTGACATGGTATTATTCTGAAAGAGGTTTTTCCACACAATTAAAAGTGACTGACATTAACTATGAAACAACAGTAAAGAGAAGAGTAGTTTAATGCATTGGCGAATATTAGCTCATTAAGGCTCAAACTGGCCAGCTTTACACTGGTATCCAGCGGTGATCAGGCTCCCTGTAGCTATAACGAGAAACTCTATTCATCTTCATTTGTTGCCATAGCAGCTGGTTGTCTTTATCCCGAGAAAGCCTGTATTTTGAAACCTGCACAATCATGATGCAGGACCACAACCAGCCAGTCTTAGTATTGATCCCCAAGAAGAAAATTTCCAGGTAAATGTTTTTCAAAGGTCTTCAATACTGATGATTGCTTTGCCTTTCAACCACAGGCAGGGTGCCAATTTATAAGTGAGACAACAGTGATTAGTCTGAAAAATATTGTAGGCTTAGTAGTTTGGTGCTTTTATAGAAATATCCTATCAGTTTCTGTTGACACTGATGACAACAAACTTTAAAATAAGCCAATTCCTGAGTCAATACTTCACTCTAAATCGCCAAGAGTTTATTTTACTTTCACATTTCCCTCATGTCTTTTTGGTTGGATTATGTTAATTAAAAGTAATGAGAGGCTGAAACCTATCCCAGGAAATGGCCATAACTCTGCAGTTCTAGGAGGAGGAAAGTTTTATATTGATACAAGACAACCACTCCCTATCATTTATTCAATATAGACATTTTACAGCTTCAAGGTCACCTAAAACATAATAGTCAGCTATTAAAATAATCATATCCCTATTTCAATAATCGTTAATGTTATCAGTATCGTTCAGAAAGCACATGCCAATAGACCAGGGGTGCCCAAACTCTTTTCACCAAGGGCCATATCTTGAAGAATATTCGACACAAAGGGCCAGTGGTCAATACAGTGGATAATTCAGATGGGTGCATTTAGCATAGTTTTGACTTCATACTTTAAATAAGGCTTGAAATATTAATATTAGGTCTGTATGACAATGCAGTGTGATGATATATAGGTTATATTGGTAGAATTATTCAAATTTGCTGTAAAAAGTACTGATTATGATCAATGGGGTCAGTTCAACTGAAGGCCTGAGGGCCAATAAAAATTGGTCTGAGGGCCCCATTTGGCCCCCGGGCCATAGTTTGAACACCCCTGCAATAGACCTTTTATAACCAAGACTGCAGCATGATTAAATCAAAGAGTCAACAATGAAAATTTCTGGTTTTCATATAATACCATATGCCACTGACACAATAATGCTAAACCAGTATTATCCCACCTAGAACTACTCTAAATATACAAAACATGAGCTGTAATAAATAAACAGCAGAATGAAACAATTTAGCAGTTAATTTGTATCTATAATGAGTCATAAGAAGTTATTTATTCAGTCCTCTAGAGCTCAAATCTTATCACTGCACATAAAAGTTGCTCACTAGAACAAAGACAACATACCTACAATAAACACCTGAAAGCATCTGAATGATTTTTGTTCCATCTATTAAACACATACTGATCTCAAATGGCTCTGTGCCCTTGTGTTGCTGCTTACCCGTCCTGTCGTAAGACTCATGACAGGTGTGTGCGATCTCGGCCCCCAGCTGCAGGTAGTGTCCGGCCTTGTCATCAGGAGAGCCGTCAGCACCCAGAGCAAGCATCCCACCAGCGAAGCACGCCAGGTGGCCCATCTTCCGCTCCAGATGCCCGTTCTTCCACTCCCCGACGAACGTCAGGCCACCGTTGGATTTGCGTATGAGGTGCCGCTCAATGGCCTGAGGAAAACATTTAGTTGATGTGTCCACAAATGGTAATGGAAGCCTTACACGGGGTACTTGGCAGGTAATTAAGTTGTTCATGGAGTTAATATTGAGCTCAGTGTGTGTCAAAAGCATTAAGGTTGTTATGGGGAATGACAAATAATGACATGGATGAACTGCTACATCTATCACAGTTTTGCCCTGTAACATCTGGTCATACTTCTATACAAACAAACCAACAGCTTTAGACCATAAACATCTGCTCTCCTCTGGGGCTGACCCACAGAAGGCCACTGGAGTGTGACAACGTATATGTGAATATGAATCCATAATACTGAATTCAAATTATACTGAAGATCAAGACTGAGGAGACATTTTATTATAATGTGCTAAATGTTCTAATTTTGAACTTATGAGCTGTAAATGACAGCAAATGGCAGCAATTATAACAAATGACATGCAGTTTTCACACTTCAGTCATATATCTGATGAGCAGACAGCGTTTATGCTGTATAAAAATGCTGTGAGCATGCATCTTTTATGTCATGTTTGGCATGAAAATGATAGAAGAACTGTCAAACTCATCAAAATGACATGTTGAACTAGTAGTGTCAAACCACTACTGCCATGTGCTGTATTTTTACATGTCAAGGTGACATAAATGACATGGTGAGGTGTCCATAAGGAAAGCATATGTCATACCTCTATAGCATCATCGTACGTCTTTCGAGCTTCTGTATCAGTCTTGTCTGACATGAGCCATGCCTTTAGCAGGTACTCATAAAAACTGTCTCCCAGTCCTCCCACCGAGGTGTGATCTGAAAGAATAAAGTGCTGTTAAGCTAGGGTGTACATCACAAAAAGGAGGAACAGAAGACAAAATGACAGGTCTGAGCCCACAGCTGGTACTACTTTTATTTTCTTGTTCACCTACGCTGCAGTGGCACTAATGTGCATGTTTATACTTCTCCTGAGCACACATTTTAATGTCCCCAATTCATCCTCATAGAAGTTTACACAGCTTTCAAAGCTGTCCTCTTTTGCCGAACATCACACAGAGAGGATGGAGCACTGCCAACTCTCTCTGATCCTGATAAGAAAATATTCATTTTATCCTCCAGAGGACACTTTCAGCCCACTTTGAAAGCCACTTCAGTCTATTTTAAGAACACGTCGGACTGATATTATGAATCCTTGAGGCTAAACCTTTTAATCAATATACAGACATAAGTTGTAGGTGACATCTGTGCACTGTGTATATTTTGATGCATATTTTGAGCTGCTGTCTTCTCAGGGCTGATACGGCCGTCCCACTGCAGCCTGCATAACCACATCCTCTGCTCCATTTAATCACATTGAGAGTCTGGGCATACGCTTTGTGTCTGATCTGAGGAGATCCCTTTCTGGATCTGATTAACATGCCTGTAGGTAAATGAAGGGGCACAGGCAGAGGAAGGAGGGACGAGGAAGTCATGCATTATTCATCTTTTGTCGCAGGGAGCAGAAACCTTGCAAACAACCTTGGAGATATTATTAAGGGCAAAGTGTGGGGCTGAAATATACATTTACTAAAATAAGATGTGACCAGAGACTTAAATGTGCACATGAGATAAACGACATCAAGTCTAGGAAAAAAAAATCTTTAAATCTTTAAAATATTTAATATTTAAATAGGTGCATGTTTGATACATTGCTTATTTGAACATCTACAAAAATATAAAAGAAATATGAAAAATTCTGAACACTAAAACACAGGTGCCACCTTTTTGGATGGTCATAATACAAAGTGATCATGTGAAAAGCTGGTAGCTGTGTTGTTTTAGTGCCCTGGTCAGGATTTTTCATATTTCTTTCAGATTCATATGGTCACTTTGTATTAGTCCCTCTCTAAAGCGGCACCTTTAAGTAGTAAAGGGTTTTGAGCGCCCGAATGATCCTGGGAGCTATGGTGTCGGTGGAGCTATGTTGTCAGGGGGCTTCAAGGTTCTGTGGGAGCCTGGGCGTTACAGACTACATATCCTCCCCTCCAGGACTCCCCTTTGTACTGTTTCCGTTCTCCTGAAGGTATTTTTTTTTTGTTTCCAGTGGAACTCATGGATGGTATTGTTTCTCAGGGCTCTTTGGGTCTGTGAAATCAATCTCAGACACCTGTGCCAATTAAAGGAAAAACTACTTAAGAAGGTTTCACATTATTAAGCAGACCACCATTTTCAAGCAATATGGGAAAGAAAAGGGATCTCTCTAGTGTGGAAAACAGTGAAATAGTTGAATACCTTGAAGACAAGGTATGAAAACTTTAGATATTTCATGAAAACTTTTGCGTGATCATTGTAGTATTATGAGATTTGTAGCGGACTCAGACCACACACGGATTTGTGCAGATAAAGGCACAATGCCAGACAAATACATCCGATCAAGAGAGTAGCTGCTAAACTGCCCTTACAAAGCAGCAAACAGGTATCTGAAGCTGCTGGTGCCTCTGGAGTCCTGCAAACATCTCACAAGCAGAAACAGCTCCAGTGGGCCCAGAAATACACAAAGACTAATTTTCAAACAGTCTTGTTCACTGATGAGTGCCGTGCAACCCTGGATGGTCCAGACGGATGGACTGGTGGATGGTTGTTGGATGGCCACCATGTCCCAACAAGGCTGTGACGTCTTGTTTTGGGTCAGAATGATGGGGAGAGAACTGGTCGGCCTGTTTAGGGTCCTGAAGGTGTGACAATGAC
Source organism: Periophthalmus modestus (assembly GCA_019594935.1). NCBI lineage: Eukaryota > Metazoa > Chordata > Actinopteri > Gobiiformes > Gobiidae > Periophthalmus > Periophthalmus modestus. The sequence goes on from JAIEZT010000009.1 coordinate 12,411,569, forward strand.
CTCTGTAAAGTATGTGGAGTTTCTGACTGACAATGTTCTTCCATGGAACAAAAAGGAGAACCGTGCTTTTCAAAGCAAAATCACCTTCATGCATGACAATGCACCATCTCATGCTGCAAGGAGTACCCCTGCATGATTGGCTGCTAAGGGCATAAAAGAAGAGAAACTCATGGTGTGGCCCCCATCCTCCCCTGACCTCAACCCTATTGAGAATCTTTAGAGCATCCTCAAGCGAAAGATCTATGAGGGTGGGAAGCAGAAACTCTCCACAAAGTCACAAGTTCCAACAGATGCAAGAATTGTGGAGCTCCTATCAAATAAGGGGCCCTATGTCAAAATGTACCGTATTTTCCGGACTGCAGAGCGCACCTGATTAAAAGCCGCATGCTTTAATTTTAGAAAAAAAAACTTGTACAAGCCGCACCGGATTTTAAGAGGCAGGTATCCCACGTAGTAATATGAAAAATTAGCTCAAAGACGTTAATTTGCGAGGGACCACTAGTGCAGTTTTGCATACTTTTTTTTTTACTGTGTATGCAGGCGCGTGTTCTGCATCCTGATTGGCTAAAGGAGGTGCCGTGTCTCCTGTACAGGACAGAATGCGTTCAGCCAAATTTACCAAAATATTCAATGCTGCAGCGTGACTCTGAAACAATCGCGTTGGACACCTTTGCATTTGAGGACAAACGCCTTGTGGACGCTCTGGAGTCTGGACGCGCATCCAGATTGTCAGTTGCGGTCTGTGAGTGCCTTTGGACGTTTATTTTTCCCTGTGTCTTTGTGAACACTGCAGACCAGGTTGAGAGAGTGACTTCAGTGTATTTATTACATAAAACTCATCAACGGAGGTGATCGGCTCTGCGGTGTCTCTGATGCTTGAAAATGCGCCACAGAAATGCAGCGCGGCCAAGACGCGCGTCCACAGAGACTTAACATGTGAAACAACATAAAGAAGGAGGAAAATAACATAAGGACAACAGCAGAATAAGTTTTAACAAGGAGCAAAAAGGGCTGTAAACATGAGGCTGGAGTCTGCTTTAGTTTGTGGATCAGTGATTGCAGGAACATTACGAGACATTACAGCGGAGCGGCGCCAGGACGAAGAGGCGGGGACAGAGGAACTGAGAAATACAGCCGCACCTGCAGCCGTAAAACATATAGACAAATGACTGATTTACAATAGTTGTGAGAGTGCGCTAGATTGATCATACAATTTCATTGGACCTCTGTGAACTACTCATCAGTTTTACTTTTGCTGGGCAAAATGTTTTTGGCACCATGGACAAAAAAAAAAAATGTATAAGTCGCACTGCACCATAAGCCGCAGCGGTTAAAAGGTAGAAAAAAGTAGTGGCTTGTAGTCTGGAAAATACGGTAACTTGACCTGTTGTTTTGATTGAAATAGCTTTCGATTTCAGTAATATGCTAATGCTTCTAATTGAAAAATAAACAAATGACCATTGTCAATTCTTCACAACAATAACATTGTTTGAAACTCTTGTGCATAATAATTTGGATCAGTGCATTTTAAGCTTTTATTTTTGAATAAAATACTTTCATCATTGCAAGGTTTGTTCAATAACATTCGAATTGTACTCTAAAGGGTCAATGACTTGAAAATTATGATGACTGTCATTTATATTGACAATTTGGCAAAACCAGAGAAAAATATCATTTGCATAATAATTTGGAATGCAGTGTATGTAATTCATCTGTATTTACTAGAGGATCTCTGGGGACTGGAGGATCTCATCTCTGCTGTTTGCAGATGATGTTGTCCTGATGGCTTCAATGAACCAGGACCTGTGTGAACCATCTGGGATGAAAATCAGCTTCTCTAAATCTGAGGCCATAGTTCTCGACTAGAAAAAGGTGGCTGCCCTCTACGGGTGGGGAGTTCCTGCTTCAAGTGGAGAAGTATCAGGGTCTTGTTTCATGAGTGAGGGAAGAATAAAGTGTGAGATTGACAGGCCAATCAGTGCAGCGTCTGTTGTGATGTGGTCGCTGCATCGGACAGTTGTGGTGAAGAAAGAGCTGAGTCGAAAGGCAAGGCTTTCGATTTACTGCTCAATCTGCATTCCTACCCTTACCTATGGTCATGAGCTTTGGTTAATGACTGAAAGGACAAGATCAAGATATATGTGGCCGAAATTAGTTTGGGGTGCTTCGTTAGAGATAGGGTGAGGAGCTCAGTTACAGGGAGGGAGCTTGGAATAGAGCCGCTGCTCTTCAACCTCAAGAGCAGTCAGCTGAGGTGTCTCAGGCATCTGATCAAGATGCATCCTGGACGCCTCCCTGGGGAGGTGTTTTGGGCATGTCCCCGCAGAAGACCCAGGACATGCTGGAGGGACTATGTCTCTTGGGTGGCTTGGGAATGCCTTGGGGCCCCACCAGAGGAGCTGGAGGAAGTGTCTGGGCTGAGGGAAATCTGTGAGTTCCTGCTCAGACTGCTGCCCCCGCGACACGACCCAGATAGGCAGAAAAAAATGGATAGACTTATTAGCAGCATTAACACTTTGAAACTTCTCTCAGAGGATCTCTATTTTTATTATCAGTCTCCAATGCAAATGAAAAATGTGTTTGCTTTATTTTTAACTGGGGGAAATAACCCTCTAGTGCTTTTTGTTCAAAGCCACTTTCTCTACACTGTTAAACCTCAACAAGCTGCTATTTATGTTTCAGGTGTCATTAAAGTGATATCTGAAAATTACACAGACCAATAACACGTATTTCCTTAATATTACTGCACACATGAAATTGTTGGCAGAAAGTTATAAAACAGTAGAGCTTAGTGCAGCACTCCCGTTACATTGCTATTGCACCTTTGCCAAGTTAAACAATTTTATGTAATCTTCAACATGAACAAAACATACAATTTGCAGCATAGGTTTAGGTGGCTGGAAATGTTAAGTATGAACAAAGAAAAAGTGACACTGCAAGTAGTCCTAGTGCTACAGAGCTAAAATCTAACATGATAAAATCTATTTTTTGATAAATAGCCATTTCCAAAATTTTGCGCTGTGCTGTATATTTCAGTCTGACACTTTCTCATTCTCATCACCCTCTTTTGCATGTGAAAATCACACAAAAAAAGCATCCATGATTTCTGTACATTGGCTTCTTTCTGCATATTACAAATTCTCCCATTACACCTCTCTCTCATACACACATCTTTTTTACTCCCACCCACCTGCATCCCTCATCTGTCTGCCAATCAAAGCACAGGGTTGAACCGGGAGCGCCTGTCAATCAAAAGCAGGGTTGGACTTCAAACAATCGCTGCAATAAAACAGGCTCAGAAACATGGGCGTACACAAGAAGGCATCCTCACTAAACTTCAAACGCCTCAGAATCAAACAGAGGCCAAGGTCACACGCAGCCCAGATCACAACAAACGATCTGTCTGTGTTGGTTATTAGGTTTCATGGCAGAACTCACTTAGACAACAGACAAAAGATTCCTGGTTTGTAACTTGCCAGTTGGATTTTACGTCTCGGAATAGTTTGATTTTAGGGCACTAATACTAATTTGTACTGAAAAAATGCTGATGACTAAGATTAAAGCAAGACAATTTTTTCACTTGGGCTACTTTATATGTTTTAACATCGTCATATAGACAACAAAAGAAAAACACTTTCAACAGTGCTAAAAACACATGTATATGGCAAAGCAATCATATCTCTATGGAGACAGGCAGGTGGCACAGGCCCACCAAAAAGTAGTGCAACTTTAACAATTGAGTGTTTTCCATCATATCTAGCACAAAAAGTATGAAATAACCATTTTTTAAAATTCAACTGCTTAGCTCCAAGTGTTGGTCTCAGCAAATATAGTATGCAGGTTTGTGAAGAGGCCGTGTGCAGGTTAAATTAGGAGTGGGTGGTGCTTTCTGGGAGCTGTTGTAGTGAGAGAGGTTTTGCAGTAACAAGGCTGTCACTCACAGGAGGATGCCATTAAGACTGAGGAGCAGAGCCGCTGCTCATTAGTTTGGCTTAAGTACTGTCTCCACTCCTACACACATTTATTCACTGTTTAGTTTATTCTATTTGTACAATACTGCTTTTTATGGTAGCACAACTTCAGTAAGCTCACAGATCATCATTAATGTCTAACACTATTAATGTAATTATTCAGGAAAAGGCTTTAAGCATTACTTTGATTTTGGCTGGTGGCTTGATGTTAATTCTGTGCTCAAACAGTTGTCTGTGGAGCGCATTAAGTGCTTGTCTTTGGTCCAAATAAATGGAAGTGACTGTGGCATGTCCCCGTTTGACTCTGGAGAAGTTACAGATGTTCACTAATGTGCAAACTAAAAGCCAGCACAACCTAATTTGTCACAGAAGCTTAAACTCTAAATGTTGAGCTACGGCTAAGAGATTGTGGAGTGAAACACCTATCCATGTGTTTCAGAATGATGAGAAATGAGAAATTTGGATTCTTGCCATAGTGATTAACAATTTAAAACAAATATACCTTTTGAAAGGGAATAGTCCTCAAAATGTTGCATACAGCCGTTACAGCAATAAATTACAATAACTGACAACAAAAGCAGTAAATGTGTTTTTGCTTAATATTGTCAACTTTTATTTTTCCATCAAAACTGGTCTACACTGAAAAGCTGTTTGCCTGGTTGAGCAAAGGTATTTCTTCATTCCTCATTTCCTCTCCCTCCTAGGCTCCTGTGGCCTGTTGTCTACTCACGCCAGCCGATTAAGGAGCCTGAGTTTATTTTAGATTATCTTGGTGCCAATTAATCATGCGCCGCTTTAATGCATTCAATAGTGTGGTTAAGGCTGCGAGAATGACGGTTAATTATTGTGTTCGTCTTTGGGTGCACACATGGACAGCAGACAGGGATCAATACGACTGTACAGTTTGTGTTCACAGTCTCCAAGCCTGGGAAGTTTAATTACCTTCTAATTATAGAATTAATGAAAACACAATTATTTGGAGTAATTAAAACCCAATTAATTTGACTAAACAGTTTCAATATTGTGATAACTAATCTAAATATCTTGAGTTTTAGCAATGTTTACCAATGTTTTTGCAGTCATGTTATATTTGCAATATCTGTATTAAAGATTATAGTGTGGAGGAAAAAAAAAGCATAACCACAAAGGTACAAGCCAATCATAATTTGTGTCAACTAATAGAGTTCATGAGCAAGTACTTTGATCAAGGACGTAGGGTTTAAAATTGGAAAAAAAAACAAAAACTGATGAAGTTTGGCATTGCAGTTTTTTAAAAGCTGTTGGGCAACGACAAAGGAATTCCTTTAAATATGTTAAGGTAGACATGAAAAATCAATTTTGGATTTGAACCAAATGAGATTTTAAAAAGTCTTCCCTTATCATTAGTTTACTCAAAATTGTAATAAGATTTGTTCATGCATGTGTGAGTAATCCTGTATTGTAATGCATCTGGGACTTGAGTGCTCAGAAAATGTCTGTTTTCACTTAATTCCCTATAACCCCTCACTTCCCGATACTAACTTGAATTTCCTCCAAAAATATAATCGTACAACTTGGGCCGTACGTTCAAAACTGTCGCGTAGCCATTTTTCTCAAATAAAAACACGTCAATGAAAACCAAGGTTTTCTAGGTTGAAATGCCACAATGAATTCTGTATTTTTAACACGAAATCATGATCCCATTTATATCACTAAGCCATTTGGGATCAATATTGTGGTTTACAATGAAAAAAGTAAAATGTATCATCTACATATATTATAGTCTATTATGAAAAAAGCACAATATGTCCTCTTTAATTGCAGCATGAAACAAGACAGGTGGTGCTGACCAGTGAAGAGGACAATGAAAAAGTCATTGTAAACAGTAAGGACAGGTCCAGTGTGGCTCCTGTTTAGTCAAAGTCCTGGTGTTTGGAGAAAAATGGCCTCTAGCTATCCTCGCACTCCGCTGGTCTGAGAGAAATGAGGACTTAACTGCGCTCAGAGGAGAGTACTTTGTCTCTTAATTGAAGGTGGAGTGCTGACTTTGGTCCACAGGGCTTGGCTGTGTGTTCAGAGTTGTAAGCCTCTGCAACCAAAGTTTAGTTTTTGTGCACTTACCGGAACCCTGGTGTGCCGAAATACAAGAACACTTTAGAAACACTTTGCTTTGTATATTTTCAAGTTGTTTTTTTTCTCTCTTTCTGTCATTTTAGAGTAAAACCAAGTTGATAGTCACAAATGCAATGACCCAGGTCTTTTGGTCAATCACGAAATCACAAATTAAGGAATAAATGCACTGTTGACAGGTTGCCATAGAGAAAACAAATCATCTCATTGAAATAACTCAAAGACAATTTAGTCTGACTACTAGACAAAAAAACAAAACAAAAAACATTCCTAGCTTTAGTTCAATTTTACCTGAAACTCTCTCGCTTAAAATTCATTACTTTCTCATCTTCAACAGAATGACACAAAGCAAATTGGACAAAACGCTCTTTTTAGCAGAGGTGAAAAAAATTGACAATAGATTGCTTAGTTCCCTATGCATATTAAACAGAGCATCAGTCATCACCCTGTCAGCCAAGCACCCACTGTTAAAACCATCTATCAATCACTCTCCTTCGGTCCATCTTCCTCATTTGTTACTCCTTGTCGTGCTGTCCCCGAACGTGTGGACCTACAACAGCCCCCCCTGCCTGCAGCCCTGAGTCATCCTTTAATGAGATCGTCCATTAATCCTGTCTCCACCCACCAGCGCGCCCCATTTGTTTTAGTGACAGCTAAAATAAACAACTCTTTATTCATTTGTTTGTACAATGGATTTAATTTAAACATTGCTTATCCTAATGCAGTATAGAGAAATAAAAACAGCATTTTTCACAGCTTTGCAATAGGCAGCTTTTCAGATCCAATCTTTTCATTTCCTTTGTCTGAGCTGCTTGACTCCAGAGATTTTTGAATTTGACAAATGAAAGCTTAAAAAAATTCTCCAAGGCTGTCACTAGTAAAGAGTGAATATTTTATTATTGTAATGTTTTTAAAAATCTCTTGAATTCTAAAATAACAAACCTAACAAGTCTTCACTCTGTCTCTACTTAACTAATCTAATACATGCCTTTGTAGGTTCAAATCTCTCCCAACTAAAACAACCAAAAAGAATATTTTAACACACTCAAGTGAATTCTGAAATAACAAACACTCAGATTGCACTTCAGGGAGAAATATTAAATATTCTAAATGTTTGAACATGAGTTGGTGATAGACTCAAAGCTCTGTAGCTACTTTAAAAGTCTGAGTGAAAAAAATGCAGAAAATACTAAAATGTAATTTGAAGCCAATCTACAAAAATATAGGTAAATATAAAAATAACAAAAAAAACTGGCATTCAAATTAAGCAGCACCAGAGGCCTCAGCTGAATTCAAACAATAGTAGACTGACTATTGGAGGCTGTAGGAGGACATCTGTGTCTTATGTATGTGTAATCTGTAAGGGTGGGAATCTATGACTATCTCACAATTCGATTCGATTACGATTCTGAACAGGAACAAATGTCAATGCAGCTTTATGTTTTACTATGCATTTTACCATTCATATCAAATTAGTGGCCACTGTTTTAAATGTGTAGAGCTGCAGGATGAAGTAATGACTTTTATTTAACACAATTGCTTCATTTAAATGGATAATTGCATTTTTTTTTTCTGTGATAGGGATTCGTTTAGCAGGTAGGAGATATTGGCGTTAAAACAGCAGTCTACTACAGAGTAGCTGTTAGCAGCGCTTTATGCTATCTATTTAGCTTCTCTGCAGACTTTTATAAGAGAAACTACAACATTAAAGCTTCTTTTCAAGTGTGCAACAAGCAGTCTCCATCTCGGACAAGGAAAAAAGTTCACGCTAAAGCCTCAGACAAATCCTGAACAGAGAGCTATTCCCATGGGTCACTGTGTGACAGTGGAGAGGTTAGGAGAGCAGCACCAGAAGCAGTGGTCATCTGTACAGTTGCTATCTTGTAAAAAATTATTGGATATATTTTGAATGAGTATATGACTATATATTTCAGCATATATTTCTATTAAGTATTCTTTTATACTATTACTATTATAGTAATACTCAGCATAATGAAGTTATTTAATACATGGATGATAATTAAATGTGCAAATAATAAAACCTGTTAGATAAATGTACTGTTTGGCTCATTAAAACAATGACGATGTGACTCTGGGAACAGCCATCATCTTTTATGTCTAGGCATTATAATTTTACCATTGTGACATAAAGCTAATGCTGTGAAGGAGATACATTTCACCAGTGCTACTTTTATTCTATTAGGAGTAATTTTCTCCACAGCTCTGGTCACATTTCCATGTCCTCAGTGGAACGAGCTGCCATCAATCTTCATGTGACACACTAAGAAACTAAGACCTCAATTAATGAAGTCACCGTTCGACTGCCCCTTTGTCTCCACAGCTTTAATGACACATTTTTATACATTTCCTTTGTGCAGAAATGACAAGTTTCAGAGTCAGAGCAGTGTGTCATTCCAAGTCATACTTCACTTGAGGAGCTGTTAATTTTCTTGGGCTTGTGGCCAAAATTAAATCAATACAATGAGAATTCTCTGATCCCCTTTTCCTGTCTTGCACTCAAGCCAATTTGCTCTCGTTAAACAAGATAGTTCTACTTTTTCCTTCAATTAGTTTACATCAATTGTCCTTACTTTGTAAACAGATAGTAACAACTGACACACTACTCAAAGATACATTTGTATAGCTGTAATTCTTTAAAGATAAAGCCTTTTGTATTTCATTATTCAATGTAGACCTATTGGGAACTGACTGGACTCCATCCAAGCAATTAAGGACTTCTATGGGGAACACACTGGACATTGTCCAGCCAAAGACCGAAAAACTGTGTTTTGTTTTTTTTTAATCATAAAGAACACTTTAAAACGACAGCATGACTATAAAGCAGTCACAACAGACAGCAGACATCAGCCCAATAGGGTTCACACTGAGCATATCATGTTTACTTACGTTGCCCCCAGCGACCAGTCCGAGGGTTCAAGTAGTTTGGGTAAAGACCATTGGGACGGTCCATTTTGGCGAGCAGCTTACGAATGTGCATCACCTGTAATTGAAAATACACATATATACAAAGATGGATTGGTTATTTGATCTGGAAACATTGGACACATATGAAAAATCGACTTATACGTAACATGTTATTAAGATTTTTTGTTAGAGTTGCTTGTTAGAGTTAACCTGCATTTGAGGCCCACATCTGCAATTTTATGAAAACAAGAAACCTCCAAGTCCTACACGAGGTGTTTGAAGAGGTTGTGCACTGAAAATACCCTGCTTGTTATGAAGTCCATGTCCATGAAGTCTATTATTAAGTAATAGCTGTAGAGATTAATATTGCAATTTACCATGTGTAGAATGCAAAACTTTTATGTAAGTATGTGAGAATTTATTAACCAACACCAGAAAATAATCATATCATCATATATTTAACTATTTGGTGTAATCACAGATGAGTACCTTCTGGTAGTACACAGGGTTGCCCGTCAGGTAGGTGAGATGGACAAACTCCATGTGCAAAGTCCCAAACTCCGCCAGGATACTGCTGCCAGCCGAGGCCCAGCCCCAGTTACGGCCAACACCACTGGACACAGACATGAGTGCGCCCACAGCAAAGAGGAGAGAAAGACACAGGAAATTATCAACACAAGTCACAGGTAGACATTACATGACACGAGTGACGCAACTACTCAGCCAAAAACTTTTTATTAATACTAAAAACATCAAAACGTTGGTCAGAATGACAGATAGTTCAATGGCTCTTTGAAGTTTGAAGTAGGTCACACTGATTAGATAATGATGTGCAAATGTTAAATCATAAAATTTTGAGAAAATGGGACCAAGCACAAAAGTGAAGGGCAATATTGAATAATATGTGTACTTAAAAGTCTTGTAATTCCACATCAATAAATGTATGCAAGTCATTAGTCTGAACATACATAAATCAAAATGTGTTTTAATAAATAATTTTAGTCATTAAGTGATATTAGGTGCTTGCCCTATTGCGTTTTTGCCATAACATGAGGTATGTGTTTCTGTGGAAATGTGGTACTGACGTCTTGAGGTTGACCATGGCCCAGGGGATTCCAGTGGGAGTGTTAAAGGCAGGGATGAGCTTCTCTGCCAGCTGCACTGCTTTCATCTTGAAAACCTGAAATACAAAAACAAAGAAAAGATATAATTTAGCCGCTAGTGTTGTCAAAGTTCACACTACAAAAATGTAGTTTGGATGTATTTGTGGGTCGATTTGTGGACATGTTTCAAAGTATTTCAAACTGGTTTCCACATTATGCGTTTATAAAAAAATATCAGCGAGTGGAATAAGTACAGTATAGCCCAGAAATGAGTACACCCCCTTGTAAGATTCAGATAAATCATATTGTTTCATAGAAAACATATGAATTAGGTCTGTTCACACACTGACACGTTTATTAAGAATACACTTGACAAATCTAGAATCAATTTTGGTTCAAATTATGTTAACATAAATTTTTATAAATTTAATTACCAGACATGAGTGATTCAAAAATGAGTACACCCTGTGATATATGTATGTCATTTTACTTAATATGCACAATGTACTAGTACTTGGTGTGTCCACCATTGTTCTCAAACACAGCTCTGACTCTTCTCGGCATAGATTCAACTAAATTGGCACATATTGTTCTGTTAATTTCACTCCACTGCTGTTGAATGACCTGCTGGCCTCCACTTTTCGTTTGAGAACACCCCAGAGATGCTCGATTGGATTCAAGTCTGGAGACATGCTAGGCCAATCAAGTACAGTCACCCTTTTTTGGTGTAGGAACTCAGTTGTGGCCCCGAGCAGAAGGCTTGGGGTCATTGTCATGTTGAAAAAAGTGAACTTCGCCCCAAGGATCGCAGAGAAGGCAGCATGTGTTCCTCCAAAATTTCACAGTATTTTGCAGCATTCATAATTCCATCAATAAAGCAAAGTTTTCCGACCCCTTTGGAACTCATGCATCCCCAAACAAGCACACTCCCACCACCATGCTTCACTGTGGGCACCATGCACTTTTCATCATAGTCCTGTCCCTGTCCACGCCAAACCCTTTGGATGCCATCAGACCCAAAAAGATTCATTTTCGTCTCATCAGACCATAGAATAGAGTCCCAAAACTTCAAATCTTTGTCCAAATGTTTCTCTGCAAAAGCCATGCGGTCTCTTTTATGCTTTGGCTTCAGCAGTGGTTTCCTGCGAGGTCGACAACCAACAAGACCTTGTCTGTTCAACATGCGTTTTACGGTACTTTTGGAAATCTTTATGCCAGTTTGTTGCTCAGTGGTGCTGGCCATTTCTGAAGCACTTGCCTTGCGGTTTTTCTCCAGAACTCGACCATATGACGCTCATCACGAGGGGAGAGTTTCGGCCTTCACCCAGGACGCTTCACCTTCTTGATTATATTTCCAGTATTTTTAAAGCTCTGGATCACCTTAGCCACTGTATTTTTGCTGACAAGCAATGATGAACTGATTTTCTTGTACCCAAGACCTTTTCTGTGCAGCACAACAATCCTTTTCCGCATATCTGGAGAAAAGTTCTTTGCCATGCTGTGCCATTTTCAAGGTGTAAAAGCAAAGTGGTTCAAAATGAATTGAAAATGCTCTATTTATGCAACTAAGCTGATCCAGATTTATCTCCAAACATTAACAATCACCCAAATGTCTGTTGCAGCAGCATTTACAATAAACCATCCTGAATTTTAATCAGTTTGTAAGAAAGGTGTACTCATTTTAGAAACATAACCATACATGAAATCCAGGATTAGAACCAAACATTGGGCTTATATATTGATGTCACCCATCAAAAAACAATCTGTATTAGGGAGGATTAAGTGCTTTAAAAAGTATTTCTATTTACTTGCCAAATTGGCCAAACAATCAAAAATATTCAACATTTTATAGGGGGTGTACTCATTTCTGGGCTATACTGTAAATAAAACTACTCAAAGCAAAATGTTAGGGTTAGGGTTCAGACCTCAAATTATTTGAAGTTGATATTGTGCTTTTGCGGTGAAAGTTACAGATACGAACTTAACAAGAACACGAAGCAGCAAGAGAGAAAATCTAGCAACAAGCACCGCCTGACACCGCTGAACTGATTTATGAAGACAGCTGGCAATTTCACTTTGAACAGAATGCTTGAGAATAAAAGTAAAACACTCGGAGGAGCGGGAGACAGAGATTACACGAGTAGATACAAACATACAGAGTGATGGTGGAAAAATAGCTGCGTGTCCGATCTCAGATTACACGCCAGCGGAAAGATGAAGAATGCAGTAGACAGTGATGTTTTGCCTTGAGATGCCAATCAAAAACATGAAAGAACACAAGCTATGGTGGTTTTTGCTGCTGACTAACAAGCAAACAATACAAGCCAGATATGTAAATTAAGATCTGCTTTGAAAACAAACATCTGAAGACAGACATATTCAAAATAGATATGCAACAAAGGAAAGACAAATTTGGGAAATGCAAATCCTAGAATATGAATATATTTAAAATGAAAGAGAGAGAGCACAAAATATCCTTTAAGACTTGTCCCAGGCCAGTTTCGGAACATTCTGTTACAAAGCAAAGCTCAACAAACTGAATTTCATAGTTTGCAGCAAAAGTTTAAACATCTTTTTTAATAATAATAAACCGCATAAGGAATGAGTTGTGGGGTGCATTCAGATGAGCAACAGTGGCTTTAACAGAGAGCCAGATGGAGGCTGATTCATCAACAGTCTGTCAGAGAGGCCACTTTTATAGAGACGCTGGATCTATGGAAAATTCTGAGCAAAGGGAGTAGGAACTAGAACACATGCTGCTGTTTGCTGAATGCTTAAGCAGCCGTCAGGCCACTTGCAAAGAACTCCGGGGTCAAACTGAGCTGAAACTGGCCAAGACTAAAATAAACAATGGGATGAAAATATTCAGAGTAGGCCTAGGCTGTGTGAGAATTGTTTTGTTTTTGTTTTTTTTTTAAAAAATAATTTTATTCCTCCTATTGATCAATCACAATTTCTAAGTCGATTTTTATTTATGGCTTTCAATATGAATTCCTTAAACATACAGATGTTCATGAAAATTATGACGTCGTAATAATGGCCAATATAAATACTAACTGGCGGGGGAAAGAGCTCAAAAGTTTGAAAGACTTATGCAATGGCCTGAATATCGCACTAACTCATTTCTATTCCGAGCTGACCTAGAAATTTAAATAAAGCACACTCATGGATATAATCTTAATTAAAAAAAAAACATAATTAGAAGGCAAATGGTGTTTTCCCACTGGATTTTAGCACCCTCTGTCCAGTTGAGTGTATTCAAAATATAACATTTAAAAAGACATTTGTGTGTAAAGGTGAGAAGATCATATAAACATTTTAATGAGCAAGCCTTAATTTCTGACCTGATATTGGGCTAACATCAGCATTCCCGACCCTGATATGGCCTTATTTTATTATTTTTTTTCATTTAATGAAATTGCAGACCGACATGAACCTAAAAGAAAAAAATGAATGAAAAACTGTAACAATCCTTGGTTCAACACAGAAATTGCAAGTTTAATTAGAGAACGAAATGCTGCTTGGGAAACTGCACACACAACTAGATCAGATTTGGATTGCAATTTTTGAAATGTAAAAAAAAAGAAAAAAGAAATATGAACTGTTATAAAGGCAAGTCGTATTTCATGTCTGCGCTGATAGAGAGTCACGAATATCTGGCAATGTTCTGGAGGGCAGAAAGATCCTTCTCAGAACCTATTATTCATATATTAGTAACCGATATTTTATTGGATTCAGCTATTGTAAATTCTAAAGAGGAAATATGTGATGCTTTTAATAGGAACTTTATCTCTGCAAGTGATATTTTGGATCATATAATAGTCAACTTCCTGATCTTGATTATGTTGAATCTGAAACTCTGGCAGATAGATAAGAGGTCTTAAATACACTCTGCTCCATAGACCAAAAGAAGTCCACGAGAGCTGATGACCTACATATTTTTTATTTGTCAAAGCAAATGGCAGTTATACCATAAAAATGAAACTAAGTATATGATCATTTCTAAAAATATTGAAGTGATGTGCAAGCTACAACTCTTTATAAACTAAATGGTACATTGATTGAAAGAGTCAACAACTATACATATTTTGGGTTTTGGCTTGACATAAACTTTAAAATACACTTCTCAAAATGATGTAACAGTTTAAAATCAAAATGATTGTTTTATTATGAAAACAAATCTTATATCCCATTGAATTACAATTGTTCAAGCAATCTTTCTTTCTGTACTAGATTATGGAGATATAATATACAAGCAGACTTCAGCCTCTACTTTGAAACCTTCAGATACTCTTTCACTCAGCCCTTCGTTTCATAACAGGCGATAAATTTAAAAACCATCATTGTACATTATGAAAAAGTAGGTTAGCCATCGCTATCTGTCAGAAGAAAATAAGGGACTACTTGATAGACTGCCTGAATATCTCTTGCAGTAGAACTGAAATGGGAAAAAAGCTTTTGGCCATTTTGCTTCCCAAAAATGGAATACACATGCAATAGACATGCAAAACTGGATACATTGGTGCCACTTTAATAATCTGGTGATAAATATTACTCACACCTGCATATGGTTTTAATGTTTTAAAGGGACTCATGTTGTGATTTGTTTTGTTTGTTTCGTGCTCGTGAAACAAAGTCTGAGTGCTCTCACTGGGCGCTACCTGCATAAATTTAAATGAAAAAAAGAAAAATTTGACCCAAGAAATATATTTTCCTCCAAAGACAGCACCAAAGAGTTCTGCACATGTGTTTATTTTTCATCAAGAGAGTCAATCCTTTGTCTATAAACTGCTCAATGTTGTGTAACAATTAATACTTAAGAACTTAAGACAAAAGACATATCAAAAAAAATATTGTTTACTGGGAATTAAACTGAACTTTCTATTGGAAGAATGAGATGCAAGGATTATGTTTGAGTTGACTAATAAAGCTCCAAACAAGAGCTTGCCTTCAACACAACGTAATGCTAATTGATATGCTAATTTTAGTTTAGAGCAGAAACACTAAAATATTTTGATGGAATAATGGCAGAAAACGCAAGGTGTTTGGAGAGAAAATGATAAATAAAGGTGGATCCAGCTATAATTTGCACATCTCTGTAGCTACACCTGAAACCTACTGCAGTGACATTTGCAAAGCAAATATATCGTGTGCCTTGAAATAACAGTTTCCTTGTATCCTCGTATACCCTGTTTGACTGTGTGGGTCCCCTCGAGTTTGGTCATGTCCGTCTCGTCAACATAAACCTCTCCGCTGGTTCGTAGCCGGTCTGCTGGCAGCACACAGCAGTCCTTTACAAACTCCATTGCGTTTTATTATCAGAGATGCTGCTGCTGAAGTCACGGAGAAGAGACGCGATCCAAGCGGCTCATCAGGGCAGACGAAGATAAAACTTTGGCTTTATGATAATCATCAGTCTCCCTGCTCCCTTCTGCACGCGGGCATGTGCTACAAAGACCCTCAAGAGATAGGGGCCAGCCTTCTAAAGCATCAAGGGCAGAGTTAGTGGTTGTGAAGCGGTGTAAGCTGCTGAGACAGGTAAAGAGAGAGATAATTAGCGCCTGTGCATTTCCCTTATCTCATTCAGTCATGGACCTTTAGTATGGGGCCAAAGGGCAGCCTGTTTCCCTTTATGAGGAATGTAAAAACTTCTCCATAAATGTAAACCTTAAACTAACATTTTCTGAAATGTCGAGGTCATACAGAAAAAGCATCCACACTATTCAGAACTCTACTAAGGCAATAATGTAATCTGGCTATTGTATATATTGTATTTAGTATTGTATTTAGTATTTAGTTATAATATATAGGTATTAGACTAACCCTAGACTGTAAGAAAAATACTGAAGGTGTTTAATGATTTTGATTTTTACCAAAATGTGTTTCAAATGGGTGTTTTCATGTTTAGTACTTGTTTTGTTAGCTGCATATAGGGACTGTGCATGCAACATTGCTTTGTAGCTGTTAAATAAATAAAACCTACATTGTACCCTATGGATTACTTCTTATGTTTTGCAGGGGCTTCAAATAAGAAACATCAAAGTCTAGCTACATTTTGAGTGGGCAACACGATGTACCACAGAATGACTGCAGGAATAAAACTAAACTATCTCCAACTTATATTGCGTTTTGTTCATTTCAGTGCTCATACTTTGCATATTATTGAAAAGGAAACAGCACAGAGCAGCAACCCACACAGCGAGTTGAGAAATACTGCATAATCCCTACAGTGAACTTGCTTGACTTTGTAAAGTTCAATATTAACCAAAATGTCAACCTTTGCTTGTCTTATACGCACTCTGTTCCATCTGTGTCCTTGACAGATTCTCAACTCACTGCAGCATAACACCCCCCGGGCCATGTGCATCTATCCTGTGGACATCATATTCACTGTAGCAGCACAACCAGATTAGGATATTGAGAGCTTCGAGGGAAAATCCTTGGAGAGGACAGGCCAAGACAGTTTGTTGTCTGGTCGGGCCGGGCTCCTAACTTCTCCCTGCTGCCCTGACAGCTTTAGCGTTGAGCAGCCTTTTAAAATGCATTACAGCACTTTTCAAAATCGATCATTGAAGGATATACTCTCAGTGAACGCAAATAGCGCACACACTTGCATAATGATACAATACACACACAGAACAGCTGCATCTGGTGTAGCCTGACAAAAGGGCAAGGTCATATGGTTGGTTAGGCTTAGACTGGTACAAGGTGATGTGCAAAAACACACCTTAGTCTGAAATATAAACATGTAGATAAGACACAAGGATTCAGAGAGTGCAACTCATAATCCCCATCTGAAAATTATAAGATTTAGATTTGAATTTTATTAGTCAAAAGTAGCAATAGGTTTTTTCTTTGTAATTTACAGAGGGAAAAATAACACTGCAATTTTGTTCATTTTGTCTTTCTATTGTCAATTTTTACTATAGACAATATAGTTGGTGTTTTCATTCAGTAGGTCTCCAAAGCAATAGCAACATTATTGGTTTTATCCAAGTTATCCCTCAAAACAATGCTCATGCTATCCAAGTCTCATTTTTCACATGGCTAATAGTAGGAATTGTGGGTTGGGTTGAGACAGTACTTGGCACAAAATTTCATAAGTACTGACATAACAAAGTAACACATTGTTACTTGAGGAATCAGTTTATATTTTGCGTAAATCTCCATGTTGGCTGATCATTTTACTTTGCCTTTCATCTGTCTGTTTCAGGTTAAACAGTGACCAACAGATGTGGTGAGTTTGTTTGTGTGGAACAAATTCAAAGCTGTGGACAGCAGATTCAGAATGGCTGTGAACTTGAAAATGCAGCAACACATTGTGACCCTCTGAAGCAAATGACACTTCTGCTGCTTGAGTTGAGGGTCTGATTTCTACAGAGAACAGTCCTTGAGCAGACTATGGGCAGCCTCCAGTAAGGAGCTTTGGACGTAAGCCTCTGCCAAATGGTGCATCAGTGTTGGGTACCGTGGACAGAGAGTGAGAGAGAGGGAGAGAGATGTAATCCTGCATTCAAACATGTCCTAAACTCAGCCAATCATCCTCTTATTACATGAGGACAATGTTTGGATCACTACAAATGCAGTCTGATACATGGGGACGGTATTACAAAGGACAAGTAACACAAATATTGCAATACTGAGTTTAAACCAGGGGTAATCTCTTCAGTGATGATATAGCTCCAACTTGTGCAATAAAAAATGCTCGACAGGAACCCATGGTACAGCTGGCTACTGTCCAGAATCAGGAAGATCCAAATTCTACAGTTTAATCAAAGTATAAGCTTATATTTTGTATCATTTGACTAGATTTTATTTTTTTCCCCCACAGTAGTTCAATCAGGGAATCTATGAAAGGCTGAGTGATACTTAGAGTCCTTCTAATGATTTTATAGTTTTATTATGCATCACAAATCTGTCGCTTCTATATTGATTTCTATATTAAATAAAATCAAGTCAAAAAGACTATGAAATATGTAATATGTATGTGTATGTACTTAAATGTATTACTTTTTAAGCCTATTTTGTTGTTTTTAATGATAGATAATATACTCAAAATTCTACTAGTGCATCTCTAAAATGATTACTACATCCTCAATTTTTTCCACCTCCAAAGTTAACGTTTAAATTTTTGCATGTTGTTGCCTAAACACAGGTAGGTATAATAGTAAGCTTTAGACTGAAATTCATGATCAATAATATGCCAAAGATTATTGGGTGGAAAGTCTGAAAGATATTGGGAAAAAAATTCTAATTACTAACTTTAACACAGTTAACATTTGTATTTTTTCTATTCTTACCACATGACATCTTTGCTCTTTCACAATCTCTGCCTAGGCATGCTAAGTAGACACCATCTTGATCCCCCTCACTTTCAATTTAGGCCTCCCGAGAGAGATCCTCCACAAATGTCCTGTTTAAGACCATAGACAGTGCAGGTAGTGCTGGCAATAAGTACTGACCCAACCAGCTTAATAAGATCAGCAGTTTTCACAAGGCAATAAATGAAAGCGCCAACGTAGTCCCTGATGGAAGCAGCGGGCCACTGTTGACATGTAATGGAGCCTCCTAACGAGATTAAGGAGTCGACTGTGAAATGTGCTGAATGAGGCGCCGCGGTAAGGCCCCCGAGGACCACCAGTAAAGACAGGATTAAGTCAACTGTTGTCTTCCTGCTTTTACTGTATCCCATTCTCTTCGCTGCCAAATTACCTATATGTTGTGTTCAGGAGGGTTCAGGACCAGGCCTATGTGACTCAATGGGAAATCACTGTTTTTGCAAGAAATATTCAAATGCATGATGACTGGCTCCACAAACGTATTAATATGTTAATCTTATGTCTTAAAATCCTTTCAAAGGACAACTATCAACTTTTTTTGGGTTGAATAATGGCATCACTTTTTAAATGTATGTTAAAGTTGAGAAGATGTTGAACCGTGTGCCCATGTTGGTCTCACTTGAATAGGCCCTGTAATTACAGTGATATTGACCATAAATTAGGTCAACAAATCTGTAGGCTAAAAGTTCAAAAGTAAATTCTACCATAGAATTCTGACCTGCCCCCCAGGTCAATTTTAAGCTATATGAATGTAAGAATGTATGATAGCACACAACCTATTGGAGAAGAGTGATTCGCAGGGACATCCATCAAACACAACTCAAATATACGTACACAGAAAGACATCGTGGAATGGCTTCGATCATTGTGCCAGAAAAACACCTTTAAAGTATACTGTCTATTGAGTGTTGCCAAAGAGGTTCACACTTCATCGAGCCTAAGAGCTGGGCGGTGCTGGCTGTTGCTAAGCCATGGTCCAACAGGAGAGCTCAAAATAGAACAAAGCTTCCTTTTTATACTCCAAAACAAAATGTGGGACATCTTTAAAGAGAAAATCAGTTATAATGGTCACATACAAGGTAAAAGATGGTATCATTAGGACCAGCACAGAAAGACATAGAAGAATATGTTTTGTGGTTCAAGGACTCAGGTGCCTTAGCTTTAACTAGAGCCCTCTTTTGTTAAGCCACTTTTCATTGATTAAATCACAAAAAAATAATCTACAAAGGAATAGCAATATCAGTTATAACCCTACAAAAATTACAAAGGGAATGCAGAGATTAGATTGGTGGAGAGTCTGTCACATCCATGAAGCTATTATTGCTTTACCAAGAATGTTTCTCAGTGTTGCTTTATAGACAAAAATAAAATAATCATTATATATACAGTGTAATGAGAGAGAAATTATCATGTCTTAAATGTGTTTATGGTTTAACCCGAGAGTGGGAGTGTGTTTAGTCTTTGGAATTATGCATTATTTAAATAAAACAGTTCACTACAATAATAATTTTAAAACTCACTGTTATTAAGATGCCAAATATGTTTTTTGTGCACAAATCTCTCACTTGTGTTGCCTGCTTTGCTTCTGTGCTGATTCTTGTGTCCGTTCAGTGTTAATCAGTATAAAAATGCATACAAATTACAAAGCAAAATATTCAGCTCTTTTAAAATGTGAGATGTGGATCCAACCCTTCACGTTAAGGAACCATTCAAAAAAAGCTGATTTGTTGACGAACGTCACATTACGAACATCTAGATAGATAGATACTTTGTTCATTCGGAGGAAAAGTCAAGGAAAAGTCAAGTTTAGCTGCAGCAGCGAACTGTGTAAGTCACCTTTATGTCTCAGTCAAAAATCTCAGTGCATCTTTAGCCTCAGTCACACTCCACTTTGGTGGTGTCACCTGCTTGTTTCCATGGAGAAAGATACATGTTTAAATGTGCACCATTAAGCTCATAGTAGTAGTAGTGTTTTAAACCCAAGGCCCAAGACTTATAAAAGCATAGACCACTTTTGCACTATTGATTGAATACGGAAAGTAGGATAGCCAGTGGGAAAAGGTATAATTCTTTGCTAGAAACTTTTCCAAACAAGTGCAATATTGAATTAAGTTTCATGACAAAGAGCCAGACTTTGTAATGCAGCTGCAGTGGTTCTCAACTCTGAGCTGAATATTTCACTTGCACTGCTCCACACCTGTGAGTGGTCACTACTAATTCATGACATCTTTCTCTTGGTTTCTCCTGCTGCCCACTTCCTCCTCTGGCCTCATTATATTACCTCTTAGCTACAGTTCATTATTTTTGCTCCCTATTAGGTGCATGCTCTGCTTCCTCACATCTCGTGCCTTGTCATATTCGTTACCAAAACCACTCATTCTTTCTCTGGACCCACTTCCCACTCGATTTCAATTCATCAATACTCGTACAACTTTAATTACAGCTCTGGAGCAGTTTCTCACACTTTGAAAATTCAATCTGAATTTGGCAGACAGACTGACAGTGTAAGCCTTGATTCAATATTTTTTTT
Organism: Periophthalmus modestus; assembly: GCA_019594935.1. Classification (NCBI taxonomy): domain Eukaryota; kingdom Metazoa; phylum Chordata; class Actinopteri; order Gobiiformes; family Gobiidae; genus Periophthalmus; species Periophthalmus modestus. The sequence goes on from JAIEZT010000009.1 coordinate 12,432,546, forward strand.
GAAGATTGTTTGCAAGTCTTTTATATGAGTGAAAATCAAAAGCTGTTGAAGTTTTGAAAGCTTGCTAAGGCTGAGCAGCATTTGGTAATGCAGGATGTCACCATAGGAAGGCAGCAAAGAAAAACGTCATAGTTTCTGCCACTGTCGCTAAAGGATAACCAGGATTTTCACGGCAGAGTAACATTTAATTTTAGACTGGAGGATACTGGCTTGATGATCTCACTTATCAAGGCCTTCATATTGTATTTTGTGTGGAACAGACCAGAACACCCAAACACCTACATACAGTTCCACTCAAGACATTTCAACAATATATTCATCACACACAACCTTTCACACTTCTCTCCCACGACACAGCAGGTCGAGAATATCATCCGCAGATCTAAACCATCCACCGACCCGCTCCGTACTCCCCTACTCAAAGCACACAACCATTCCATCACCCCTCTCATAACAAAAATGATTAATCTTTACCTTCAAACAACCCATGTTCCCCCTCCCTCAAGACTGCTCGAAACAAACCCCTTCTCAAAAACCCACTCTAGACCCCTGACAAATTACAGACCCATCTCCAAAATTTTTGAAAAAGTTGTTTTCAGCTCCATAGTCATCTCAAATCTAACTAAATAGTCTAAATGCCAAACTGGTTTCTGTCCCTACCACACTACAGAAACAGGTTTTATCAACTCCGGATCAACATCCCTCCTCATTCTTCTCAACATCTCTGCTGTGTTCGACACCATTGAGGAGGATATGATATCCTCGTCCACCGTCTACAGCACTACTTTAGCCTCTCGGACACTTTCTTCACTGGTTCCACTCCTAATTCACTGAAAGGACTGAGTACGTGGTCCTGGGGGGTGCTAAATCCCAACCCCACACTGTCACCTGTGGTGTCTCTTAGGGCTTTGTACTTGGTCCAACCCTCTCCACCCTCTACATGCTTCCCCTTGGGTATGTCATCAGCGGGCATGGAATAAATATCCACTGCTATGCTGACGACACACAACTCTACCTCAAAGTCACCCCCTCTAGATCCCCCTCTGCCACTGTCACTCGCCTCAGCTCCTGCCTCGATGACATAGGTGTGTGGATGAGCCAGAACGTCCTACAGCTCAACGGCTCAAAAAAGGCCACTCAAACCGGAACCTCTAAGCAACTCCACTCTTCCTTCATCACCTCCATTTCACTCTTTGGCCACAACATTCCCCTCTCTCCTTCTGTTACCAACCCTTTCCTGTGACAATCATGTCTCCTCCTTTCACATCTGTAATATTTCAAAGCTCTGCCCCTCTTTCACTCTTGGCTGCAGAGAAGCTCGTCCATGCCTTTGTCTCCTCCAGGTTGGATTACTGTAATGTACTCATCATCGAGATCCCTGGCAGGAGCCTCCAAAAGCTCCAGTATGTTCAGAACAGCACTGCCAAAGTCCTGATAAGGGTGCGTAAACACAAGCACATCACCCCCATCCTCCAAACCCTGCACTGGCTTCCTGTTCACCTCCGCATTGAATACAAGGTCCTCCTACACACCCATCACTGTCTCCACGGTGATGCCCCCACGTATCTCAGAGAACTGCTCACACCACACAGCACAGGCAGGACCCGGCCAGGCCAACAGCACCATCTGCTCCTGCCCAGGATACTGCTCAAAACCATGGCAGACAGGGCCTTCGAGGCTGCTGCTCCCCATCTGTGAAATGCCCTACCAGACCACCTCAGGGCTCCACAGAGGATGGGTAGTTTTAAGAAAATTCTAAACAACCTTCCTTTAAAAAAAAAAAAACCATATCCCTGCTAATTTGAATTTGTCTATTGATGTTTTTATTGTTGTTGTTCTTTTACGCACTTTGAGATTTGTCTTCAAATATATACATATAAGTGCATTATAAATAATATAAATAATATTAATAATAATAATAATAATAATAATTACAAATGTTTCCATTATAGATTTGGTAAACCAACGACAAGGGATAGTATTGTATGATAACTGACAAAAATACCAGGTTATAACAGTATATGGTGGAGTTAAGCAGAGGGACTTTTAATTGAAAAAATCGTATTATTTAATGCTCCTTGGATATGTGGTACTTTGCTATGCGAAGATTTGGGGAAACAGATTAACCGTCAATTTATACCCTAGAGTGATTGAAATTGACTTCAAACTATCCCTTCCTAGTTATTAAAGAGGAGGTATTTTACTTCTATGGGGTATTAATTGCTAAATTAACATATTTAGATCACCATGTTACCTTTTATTGTTTTGAAAATGTAAAATGTTTTACTTGGCGAATTTAGCAAGTTTCACTTTTTTTGTTTTTGATGCTTTGAGTCAAAAGTCATTCGCCCTTCACAGCACTATCACATTACAATCGGCATGCATTTCACTAATGAAACTACTGCACATCACATCAGCTCAGTAGAGTATTGTTTTGTATCATGCCTTTGTGTATTTATGTCATGTGGGAGCATGGATGATAGGCTTATGGGAGAAGCATTGCACAAATCTTAAGGCTAATGTAAGGAGAATTCAAATAGTGCCCAGGAGAGATCGCTAAATTAATGAAACATGCATGGATGACATCCAAAACCTCGCCGAGCATGTTTTTGATGAGGGTACAATGTTATAACATGGTATAAAGTAAAAAAAACCCAAAAAGCATACCTCTCCTTAACATTATTTGTGATGTGATAGACCTATATATGATGAGCGCCCATCCAAGCAGTATTCATACTGTGACATTTCTAGTTTGTATTTAGTCTTCCTCACACACTATAACCTCATTTCACGTGGCTTGCTGTCGGCCTGGGCTTTGATTTGAAGCTGTCCAGGAGTGAAGTGTTTCTCTGGGCTGTTTGTTTGATCTCAGTGGGGAACGTTTGACTTGATCGTCAAATGTATCAAGGGTAACAAGTGCAGAGCGGACATCATTAAACCCACTGACATGTGCACCTATTCCCTAAAAGCACTTAGAGCTCATTAAATCAGAGAAAAAGCCAAGTTTGACAGTTTGAAAGTACTGATAAAAAATCTAAGAAATCAATCCTCAAGAGTGTTTAAAGTGCACTATGTAACTTTTTTTTGGAGGGGGGCAAACACAGCACTTGCCTGCTCTTGTGACGCACATCTCTGCCCTCAACATGAGACTTGAGGCCAGCATTTCTACATGTCTCAGTTGATAGGACCTGATGCATCTGGCCTCTTTCAAACCGTTAGCAATTACGACTGAATCCTACTTTTAAATCCTACCCTGTGTTCCAGGAGCTGAGTTGGGTCATTTCATTTCCGCCATCTCCATTAACCTCATTATCTCAGTCTCACTGTGGTACACCGCTCTGTCATTGGCTGCCTTTCTCTCTGTACTGTGTGGTTAGAGCGTAGCGTGATATGGGCACAGTAGGCAGCAGTGGATTGTCTTTCTGAAGCCCTCCTCTCATTATGCCACATCACAGGCTTGTGCTCGTGCAGTGACCTTCTACCACCACGGCCATCTGCTGTTCCTCTTCCCAAAGTGTCTTATCATTTCCAATAGATTTCAGTAGAAGGGGTGAGATGGCCATCTTCAGTTTGAGATGTCCAGCTTTTTACTAGTTTGTAATTAAAGTTTCCAAAGTTGGAACTTGTCTGATTATTAGAAAAACTCAGAATTTTGAAATTATGACAAATCGTGAATGGAACACTCAAATTATACACAAAACTACACATTTAACGGGTTATAATGTAAGGCTGTGAATGACTATTTACACTTACCCAGCAGTACTTTCCATGACCTACGTATCAGCGAGTCAAAAAGTTGCCCTATGTTTTGTACGTTTGTTCTCTTAATTTTAAGCATGCTGACTCACCACCTTCTTCATGTGTAAATAAACATTCAAAAAATCATGATAAATTGTGTATTAAGTTTTGGGTCAAGTTGTCTTTTAATAAGTTGTCCATGTAAGACTGTATGTAGGCCTGTAGATGAGAATAATGTGCAAAACATGACAACTGAAATTTCAGGTGTAGGCACAAATGGATGTAGTGGAAACCATGCACTAGTCTGTTCTATACTATTCTATTTGGTGCCAAGTGCTAGCGTTGGTCTCCTTTGCAGCAAAAAAAAAACAACAACAAAAAAACTGTGCAAATCACTAAATGTTATTTCAGAGGCAGACCTGCAAATCCATATAAAAAAATCACAAACCATTGAATAACATGTTCGCTTTAACACTTGTACAGTTAAGCTGCCGAGCGGGGAGATCGACTGCAGGATTTAGGAACAAGAGCCAATAAATGCTGGGAAGAAATGAGGCGTGAAGTTAGAAGGGAAAAAGAGAGGAATAAGCCAGGAGAATAATCAAACTAGAGCCACTGGAAACATTGGAAAACATTTAAATTCACAGACAGAAAATTCGCAGTCAAAGTGTATGTGACAACGTTTAAGCGCTGGTGCAATCGATCTTTGACATTATATAAACACATACGTAGTAGATTATGTTGTATTATGTAAAAAATATAATAGCAAGTGAACTCTTTTTGTGGTTAAACTTTATTTTGGTAGAATACAGGTAAAGCCATTGCATGAGTTAAACAAACACTATGTCTAGTTAATGATTTGTTGTTTTAGCATTAGGTTGCTTTAAGGAATGAAAGGGCTCCAGTATCCAAGCCAGGCAAGCATTAGTTAATTAGGCAAGTGTAAGTAAGTGGTTTGCTGGCTGTGGAAAACTTAAGTGGTAAAATTATACTTGACTGCCAAGAAAAAAGGCATTATAACTAAATTTGTCCATTAAGTAGAGTTAGGATATTAATGCTTTTGAATGAGTTTAGTATTTGCCAATGAAAACTTTCATGCAGTTTTATACCAAAGTACTGAAGGCAACTGCAGATAAAAATGCTAGTTTAACACGACTTTTACTATAGTTTTGCTTTTCGTCGTCCGCAGTGTTAAGGTCAGTTAAATTGGTCGTTATTATTGACCATAAAATTAATTCTTTGGGCCAGAGATAAAAAGGTAGCAGTAAAACAGGGTAAACCTGATGAAAAAGCAGAAGATGCCAAAAGAGCAGATGATCCAATTAGATCCAAAAGACAGGTGGCATGAGGCATACAAAAGACTCGCAATACAACAGAAAACAGCAGTGAGGGCATTAAAAAGACAGAGGAGGGGATCTGAGTATACACTTGGGGACAGACATGGTACAAAATATAATCCATCTTCAGGAAGAAGGAAATGTTTTGGGTCATTAAAATGTCCTAAATTTCAAAACATTTTGCAGTAACAAGAGCTTGTCACATTCAGTTTATTTTATAACTCTTATTTTGCAGTAATTTACTCCATAAGCAGCTTCCAATCTTTCAGAGCGCGCACTCATCATGGGGATGTAATGCTCTGATCTGACTGCTGAAGCTGACTAATAATAAATTGCCTCTACAGCCTAAACTCAAGGGAGGGCTCAATGCATTTCTGGCTCCGGGATGGAAAGTTAAGTGATTCAAAAAGACATCGGTTTCAGGTACAAGTAAAATAAGAGGATTTTAGACCCTGTATTTTAAAAAGGAAAAGGATGTAAGGACAATAATCACAATTATGTTTGAGAGACATAGTTCAGCATAATATAGAAAGGTCAAAGGTGTATATTTGGGCAACTTCCAAATCAACAATTTTGTGTTTTCACGTGATGTACGGGATGTTTTCTGTAGTCCATGTTTCAGTTATCGGGTTGTAATTTTATGTTATAGGGGTGTACATTCAGATATAATGAAAAGTGCTTAACAGTAATGCTTGACATGTTGACAGATTTGACTTTTTTTTTTAAGCCTTTTTTGTTATTTGATGTGGGAACATGTTAGAATAATTACAAGACCAAATAGTGTTTAATGAAGCTCCTCCAAGGGTACTCCAAAGTAACCAATACCCAGATACAAATCAATACTAAAATTAGTATTGCAATTAACTTCTAGTTTTTAAAGTAGGACCTTTCCTGAATAGTATTAAAATGATCTTGATCTATATCAGAGCAAATATAAGGCCATATAATATTCAATATTGTATTGTTTGAGTTGAAAGGCAACCTATGCTGTAGCTTTTTCCCTAGTATTGAAATTTACTTTGAAATGTTAATATTGTGACAACACTGATGCAACAAACCCAAGTCATAAATCATAGAGAGTCCTTCTAGACCCCTGCTTGTCCATATTCAGAAGCTTCAGCTCGGTCCAACATGCCACCTTCATCTGTTCCTGCCCTGCTTCTCATTTCCTCCCCACTCCAGGCTTCATCCTTGGCACTTTTTAAACCACTCAGCTTGCTGCTTTATATTCATTCAGTTGCGAACAGTTTCCCCCGGGGATCTGCCCAGAATCAACCATTTATTCTGCTTTGGGTTGACTGGAGCAGTTGGAGGGTTAAGTGCCTTGCTCAAGGACATGTCCACAGTGAGGATGAAGAATGGGTCTTTCTGGCTGACTTTCTCTCATTTATCAGGCTGATTTTCCATGTCCTTCTGCTTTTCAACAACATCAAGTCTAACATTCACTAGGCTACACTGTCCCTTCACTGCCCACTCCTAAGAAATGTTATTCTTTGCCGGGAATGTACCACAGTATGGCATTAAACATATCCATCTTGCATTCAAGGTTTTTGAATTACAGATGTTTTTTTCATTGATTGAAAAACCTTGAAAATTATATATTCTTAATCCGTGTGGGTCAACTCTCCATATATGTGATGTTTAACTTCTCCATGGAGGTTAGTTTAATGCTATACTGAGAAAAAATCCAGAAAGAAGTAATAACATCTCCATGGAGGCAAGCTGGTTGAGGACCCTCTAGTTACACGGCACACCTTTAGCTCCATCACTATTGTAACAAGGGCTGGGCGTTATGGCAAAATGAAATACAATAGTTATTTTAGATTATATCCTGATTAAGTGGTTTTCGGTTTAAAGCAACTGTATAGCTGTAAAGCAACAGTCCACTTTTCCTCACCTCTGATCTCTCCTGAGTGACTGACAGGTGGACTTAAACAATCTTTAACCGTTAACTCATTTCTATTGCCACTTCTATTACAGCTCGTAAACGTATAAGAATTTTGATACAAGAAATTATTGCTGGCATACCACCTGACCCCGATAAATGGCATTGTTCAACTTGTCCAACAAACATTTTCAAAGAGTATAGCTACGTGTAAATTCACTTTTGAACTGACAAGGCCAACAGCAATCAATTGCAATTCAAAATGTGCATGTTTGTCCACAGAAAGTGTGTTGATCTTATTTTATCTTCCCAATGGACATATACAAGGCTGCCAAGACCTGCCCCAAGACAAAAGTACCCTTCTTGGAGACCTCAAATCAACAAACAATTGAATTGGGTGCTCACCTCCTGTCCCGAGAGGTAGTATGCAGCCAGCAGACCTCCAATGAAGCGGATGTTGACCTCAAACACTGATACCTCGGCATTCTGGAAAAACAAAACAGCAGAATACATTAAAAATAAGTAAAGTTACAAAACAAATCTGCACATTGGTTCTGATTATTGAAATAACTTGCTTTTCCATCGTAATTAGACAATAACAAAACAAACTGCATTCTTGTAAATTTGTTGCTAAGCATATTTTGGTACAAAACTATAGACCAATTTGCAAAGACAACTCATTCAAATACTTCCGAACACAATTTAAATTTTGTTTGGAATAGTAATGCAAATGCGGTTTATATCCCAGAAAGGAAATCTGCACACCACGGCTGTTCAATTTAGCATGGAGATTACATTGCCCTGGAGCGCTAAAAAGTCGACAGAAGAAAAATAAGAATAACCCCAGATCTGTTTTATGCATGTGCCATTTGAAAACGTGCATCAGTAGGCCAGTACCAGAAGAGGCTGTCCCATAAACAAGGCCTGGTTAAAAGAGCGCCCGCAGTGGAAACTGATAGGACGCAAAGGAACCATGCTGCTCATGCAATGACGCAGAAGAGCACCACACAGGCAGTTTGGTATTAATTCATGTTTCCCATGACACATCAAGACAGCAGGCCCACCGGTCTCTTGTGAAACACGATACTGTAATGGTGGAAAATTCAACATCTGTTCAAGGAGTGTTTTCAGAGAGTTTATTGGCAGCGTACTGAGAGGGTCACTAGTGTCAGGCTAATGCATAAACCATCTGTAATTAAAGTCTGCAATGGTAAGATTTAGCACAAAAATTACAAAAAGGAAAAACTAGCAAGTGTCCTAGAGTGCACTCAAGGACAAGAAAACATGTCAAATCTATCACAGAAATATTAGACTGCTCAGAGTGGAATTTCAATAAAATGATTGTCAACAGCACTTTTCATATGCATAATCATTATCACATATCCTCAAGGGTCTGATTCTATAAACAGAATAACAGAATCAAAAAGTAAACATGTCCTAGTTGGTGATTTAGCACTGGTTGTTATATATTGACTCTTGTGAGCTTTAAACCATGTTATAATGTGAGGTCAGGTAGTGGTAGTTTTCAAGTGAACAGCTACCTTTTACCTTAAGTTCAGTAGAGATTGGCAACTCTAGGGCTGAAATTATCCAAATGATTCTAGTGTAGTCTATGTGTATGGAGTTTAAATACACAGTGGAGTTTTAAATGTCCACTGTATTACTACATGACACCACAAGGTGGAACAGAGTGTTTTCCACTTGAGAGAAGATCTCAGCCTAAATAAGCAAGATGTGTGTGTTAAACATGTGGAATGAAACAAAACACAACTCCAGGTATGTTTTTGGTGAGGAAACAACACCATAACACAGATCAGAAAATACTGTAATATGGGCCTTTAATGTGATATTTTATTTATACAGGTATAGCTTTGTGGTCCACAGTATGGCATTAAACTTACCTATCTTGCCTGTATTCACTTTCAGTTATTAGTGCTCAAAAAGACCTTGAAAAACCTTGCATTTTTAGTGTGGGCGGAATCACCTCACCATAGATCTGACCTGTAACTTGGCCTGGCGGTATTACTTGCTTGTCTTCCTGAAAACAGGGAGAAGTTACATGGTGAGCCCTTAATAATAAGGAGGCAGAGAGGTTATTAGAGTTCATAAGCTGACAGTAAAAAAAAAAACTTCTCGGCACTTTGCAGGATGTATAATATAATTAACTGCTTTTAATTCATCTACTGTGGAGTCTGCCTCAAGATTTAATTCTCAGAAACAATGTCATTTAGCAGCAGCAGGCTTTTAATCAATGTGTGTCTCCAACTCTGAGTATCTTCCCAAACCGCTGTTTCAATTAAAGTTGGGCCGTTTTAAACTTCACTTTAAAGACTAGGACAGAAGTGTGATTGTGTGCATGCATTACCGCTTCTGGGCTCCTCACGACACAGTGTGAGACATAATAGAAGGATATTCAGTCCAATATTAAAAAACAACGCCGAGGCAAAATGAGAAGGAGCTCTCAGCACAAACAGCATATTATTATTCCTGTATGTGAAGTGAGAGGAGCTTTTGGGCAACAGCCACACAAGCAATGCATTATTTTATCTTCTATTGTACTGAATTGTATAATTGCAATTTGTCTATTGTATTTGGCTTATATTCTAAGATTTGTTGTTTCACAATAAGGGGATGGGACCCCTTACTGTGTTTGTTATTGATGTCAGTTAATGACAGTTCAGTCAAGATTTAGATTTTTACCATATTTTCCGGACTATAAGTCACTCCGGAGTACAAGTCACACCAGCAAAAAATGCGTATAATGAGGAAAAAAACATGTATAACTCGCACTGGACTATGTTGCATTTTTGAAGAAAATTTATTTTACAAAATCCGAGACCAAGAACAGATATTTTATCTTTAAAGGCAAGTTATAATAATAATAATAATAATAAAATAGAGAACAACAAGGCTGAATAGCAGTACAGTGCGCTAACACAACACATAGACAATGAACTGTCTGGTATGTTTACGTAAGATATTAATAGTTAATCAGAAACGCTAAAGTAACATATGCCGGCTTGTCCACAAACACAACAAGAGGTTTTTAATCTCAATGGGACTTTTTCCTGGTTAAATAAAGGTTAAATAAAATAAAATAAAAAAACAACAGACATGGGAGTTCTTTTCACTGAAATTTACTGTTGTCTTACTTCTTCATCCCAGTTCACATAGTAGAACTAGCAAACACATAAAACATAACATAAGCTCTGGCTCATATTACATGTACACACAAAACTGCATATGAATGCATGGAAAATATAAATACCACTTTGGCCTGTTAGTAAACAAACCGGTGAACCGAAAACATCATATTTTACTTCTCAATTATTTCTTAAATAGTCCTCTGTCAGGTAAGACTTCACATTAGAGTTAAAGGCTGAACCGGAAAACAGGTAGTAGTTTTTGTGACCTCTAACTAGATTTATGATAAACCAAAAATTGGGAATATTGTTTTAGAGAGCAAAATTAGAATATCGAGTATATCATCTTAATTAAAACTTTAAAAAAATTACCTCATATAGAGACAGAAATGTCGAGCGTAATCTCCCAAACAAGTGTATACAGTCATATTTCTGCCTTTTTGTCTGGTGTACAATTCTCTTCATGGCCTAGCACCAAAGTACATCTCCAACATGTTAGTGCCATATGAACCATCTCACACTCTGAGGACTTCAGGGACCGGCCTCCTGCTGGTGCCCAGAGTCAGGACTAAACATGAGGAATCAGCATTTTAGTTTTATGCAACTAAAATCTGGTCTTTTTAAAGATGTGACACAGGTCTCTACTTTGACAATGTTTAAATCCAGGCTCAAAATGGCTCTGTTTAGGTGTGCATATGACTGAAAGGTTTTTAATCTGCACTCTTCTCTTTTAATGTTAAGTTTACAATGATTTTTTAATATTTTGATTGACTTATTGTATTGTATTGTGATTTGAATGTCTTTCTTATTCTGTAAAGCACTTTCAATTATTTTGTGTACGAATTGTGCTACACAAATAAACTTGCCTTGAGGTTGATTTTATGGGCCATTTGTGTTTTAAGGAACACCTGCGCCTCATTTTAACACATTCCTGATGCACTGTTAAAAGATATCAACTTTTGTCCACATCGCCCATCCCTGTGCAGTATGCATTTTCAAATTGTTTACAATATAAATAAATAAAGATGAAATTACTATTTTTATACTCGCATGTACAAGGCTGCTTATGGATTTAGAATGCTAACCTCAACCCAAGCATTTTCCCAAAGCAAACCTTAGTCTATGCTAGCTCCTAAAGCCTGTTGAATAAATAAAGCTCTGCACATACATATAACATGATTTCTTTATTCTCAGTGTGTGGCCTGTTCCAACAGTGCAGCCTTATGCACAGACCTGCTCTCTTCTCGCACCAGCAGGAGAAAATATGATGATAGCCCTTCACGTTTGATGAAAATGGCTGAAAAAACATGTCATGCGGGAGGCTACACTAAAATATTAAATTGTGCAACAACTTGTCATTCAAGCTGACAAGAGGGAAACAGGCGAAGCTGAGGGAGTCACTGTCACGCATCTTTCACTCTCTGCAAAAGAGCTACAGGCGCTGACAGCTGGGCACAAATGTGTAAACAGTATTTTAATGGGATCTTGGGGTTTCTTCTAAACAACAGAACGTATAAATGGAGGGAATTGTGACTTTTCAGTCAATTGAGAGTGAGCTATAGTTTTTATATCACACTGCTGATTAGTCTATTGTGACTAAAAATGCTCCCAAGCCTGGATAAATGAATTGTGAAGTTAATGGATTTTTTAAAAGTGTGTAACCAATTGGAGCAAGAGGATTTAAAGTGATCCAAGAAAAAAAAAAACCATCAGATTTTTGCTGTCATGTAATAAACATATTAATTAGATGTACGTGGTTCAAATTTACTCTATGGTGTATGTAAGCTATGGCACTGTTATAAAGGAGAAAATGAAATGTTTTGTGTGCATCATGACTTATCTCTCAGGGTTTGGTTTGAATGATGAATGTGATTAATAGAAGTCCATTAATTTGGTGGATCTTTGAGGCCAGCCACGTGCACAGACTGTATTCTGACCCATCCATCATGTAAGAGCAGGCAGCAGAGCAGGGGCTAGTCCAGGACACGGGAGTCCAATAGTGACTCACCACTGCCTCGACCCAGTACAACTGCTTTTTAATCATTCATTAGTGCCGCGGCGGTGCAGGTGCCTGTGTGTGGCAGGTGGGTGGCACAACACCTCGCTTGTGTGGTAAACAATAAGAGTATGAAAGCGGATGGGAGGCAGAAACAAAATGAGCAGCTACGTAGGTGCTCTTCTTCTATTTTTCTTTTTAGTTTATCAAGTAGATTGGATTAATTCAGCAAGGGAAACATTTACATAACCTGTAATCTCAACATGAATCCAGGGCCCATACAACCAAAGAATATATTCACCAGTAGTAATTATTGTGTCAAAAAAAAGACACACACTTCAGACGGTTTGTCTAAATTACTGTTTTGACAATAAAAAACTACCTGTCATCCAGCAGCTCAGTTGGTAAGGCATATAGTTAAGATGTAAGGTGATTTGAGGTGCTCAAATGGTTCTTTTACCAATGACTTGTATAACTTTTATAACCTTCTATGCTCAACACCTGATTCCAAGTAATGTATGTTCTCATAATGTGAGAGTTTAGTCAGTCACATGGACTGGTAAAATACAAAAGACCACCCTTTGCAACAGGCAATTATTACAAATTATTATAAACTGAGGTTGGCAGACGTTCAAGCTAATTATAAAAATCACTTTAAACCCTAAAGTACCTTTGACAAAGCTGAGACAGACATAGAGCAAAGGTCAAAATGGTTGATCTTAAATGACATACAGAAACAGCAGTGTGTTCACCCAGGAAATGTCAGGCATAATTACCCTTCCATGTAAGTTTAAGTGACAACTCCCTCACTGAAGCGGCTGATGTCTTTAATCTGCTCTAAAGTCTCCCTTTCCCACCGCAGAGGCCCAGCACAACATCCAGACACAGAACTTGTTTAAAACCTCGTGAAAGCACAAAGGAATCCATATACTTAATATTTCCACCATTTCTACTATTCCAGTGACAAGACCAGTTAAATAATTCATCCTGCGCAAATAACAGAAATAACATGCACAGGACTTTATAATGGCCAACCTTACATTAAAAATTTAAACCTAGTGCTATAATTGTCTCCCTATACAGCCAGCAAGTAGTCAGTGCCAACTGTGGTACAAGTGGCAGCTACTGGCGGGTGGTCAAAGTATATGTATCAGTATATATGTTTTTGGTAAGGGTGACAATAAATTTGAGCTTGTGAGTAAGGTGTTCTTAACTCTAGATTTTAAATACAGCAAATCAATGACTATCTTATTGAATCATTTGGATTCACATTCATTAAGTTTGTGTTTGTGTTATGTATGACAGGGAATGAGAAAATGTTACATGGGAAATATAGGTTAAAAACTCTTAGTGGCACAAAAAGTGATAACTTACTTTATCTTATGGAAACTATTAAATGGCCTATACTATGCCATTTTCTGATCTATGTTGTAATGTTTCCTCATCACAAACACACCTAGAGAAAACACTCTGTTCCACCTTGTGATGTCCTGTGGTAATACAGCAAGTGCTCCACTGTGTTTTTAAAATCAATAGACTTTCACTATAATCATCATTTGGATAATTTCAGCCCTGCAATTGCCATTATCTACTAAACAAAAGGTAAAAGGTAGTTGTTAACTTGAAAACTACCGTTTCCTGAAACAGAGCATTTTGAGCTTTGGAGATGTAGACAGACTAATAATGCAGGATTACTCAAACATGTGTGAATGAAACAAAACACCACTCCAGGTATGTTTTCGAGCAGGTAACAACATTCTAACGTGGCTTAAAGCTCACAAGAATAATTTTGTGTAATAAAGAAACACTAATAAAAGGGTATAACATGTGCTTCTGTTGTAACCCCACCTGTAATAATCATTTGATTGAGAAAAAGAAGAAGAAATATTCTAGGAAATGCATAACTCAGTTTGACCTAAATATGCCTTTTAGAAAGCTACAATGCACTTATAATCAATAATGTATCCTTGAAGTAGAGTTATTGCTTGGTTTGTGCAAACACTTGTTTTTTTATGAGTGTGAAACATACTATACTGAAGTCCAAATTCTGCTCGATCCACTCCTGTCCGTCCTTGAACTCTTCTTGAAGCCCCATGATGAAAAGAGTGTCCAAGGCATCCACTATGGAGGCTCCTAACTGGGAATTACCTGCACAACAGAGATAGACAAGAATCAGATTAGGATGAGAAGGCTGTACGCTGTCCACAGGAAATCTCTCTCTATAATCATGTAGGAAAGATCAATTAAACTGGCACTACTATTTCCATGGGTATTGTCTGGTAAATCTTCCCTCATTTGGTATCAGCTCCACAGCGCGGCACCCTGCTGTTGTTATCTGTGAGTCCATTCAAAAAGAGAACAGCACCCGGCTCCATGCAGCAGCCGCAGTCTTATTATCATTATAGACAGGAACCCCTAAATCAATCTAAAAATATACTGCAGGCAGAAAGGCGAGCAGGAGATGGTGCGATGCCCTGGCCCCCTGCCTGATCCTGACAGATTGGTCCGAGTGTTGGAGTACAGTGGCCCTTCTCCTTCTGTCATTTTCAGCACCTAAAGGCTCGCTCCAGGTCGTCATGGCAGCGTGTCACAACCGAAGAGGCGAAATGGGCCTGCTGCTACAAAAATACTCCACTGAATTTTAATCTCTTCAGAATAAGATGCTTACTATGTTTAAAATATGGTACACATCGGTTGGATTATCTGGGATTTCACTTTATCATATTTTAGTATTTTTTTTCCAAAACTATTAGTGGTATCAGTGGTTTATGTTGCACCTTGTCACCGAAGCGCATTCCTAGTTTGTGATGTTTTTGTTCCCCAAAAAAAACGACTATAGAGCTTTTCTAATTCTGAATAATTATAGCACTTGTTGTTGTAGAAGTCTCAAGTCAAGAAATAATAACTGAGGAAGAACAAATTAAATATTTAGTTTGTATTCTCAGAAAATATAAGTGTGATTCATCTAAAACCAGATTAAGAACACAGTGCACATTTTAAACAGCTCCAAAGCATCGATATTTCAAAGAAATCTGATATACAAGCTGCTAAACCGTCAAGAGTCTCATGGATTCATGATTAGCGGGTTTGATAGATACATTTAGGTCTCTGCAGGTAATAATAATCATAATAGTCAAAATAATCCCCATAATCCTCACAATCATAATAATAATAATCATGATAATCATTACGTGACTTTGAAAACACACAAGGACAATGTACAAAACAAGTTAAAAACATAAAAATAGATGAAAAAAAACTAAACTAAACAAAAAAAAAACCCAAAACAAAACACACACAATACAAAAATGGATGACAGTGAGATTGGCTTTGAATGTGGTGAGGAGAATTTTGGAGACAACATTATATTACCCAAAAAAACCTGCAGCTTTCGCAATTTGGTGAAATGAGCCATTCAAATTGTGAATAATCTTGCAACCCTGTTGTAAGTGTAGTCAAGACAATTGAGCTTCTCTTGATAAAAAATGTTGTGTTTGCTGTGTTACCATTTCTCTATTTTGCGTGAGTGAAAGCATGAGTGAAAGTTGCATTCTTTAGGATGACCTCTTCAATAAAAACAATAAATTTACGTAAATCTCCATAGCGCAGAGGAAAAATTTGAAAGGAGTGATATGACTGGTCCTCTTCCAAGTCCTGCCAATAATGTGAAGTCCTGTCACAAGTGAACTGTATTGATGATGCAAGTCTAAGATGGAAACAAAATCATTTCACAGTGCCACAGTAAAGGCAAACAAATTGGATCTCTCGTCATTGTAATTCCTTTATGTACTGCACAATGCAGTACTGAGCCAAACAGATGCTGAAATTGTGCATTTTGGCCAAGACCATTAAGTTTCTATTGAAAGCACCACCAAATAGCACCAAATGCATTTTGAATGGATTAATTAGCAAATCGCAATTTTTGAAGTACAGGTACCATATTTTCCTCCACCAACAAAATATAATCTCTTAGTTTTAGGCTTTTGTCAATATTAAAATGTTTAAAATGTGATTAACAGAATTAACAGTACATTAAACAAAAAAAAAAACATTTACAAATAAATAACATTTAAAAATAAATCTAATCAAATCCAATCACAATGCTTGCCAGAAAAAAATTAATCAAAATTCCCAAATCATTTAGCCCTTTTAAATCCTTAACTACATTTAGCATTTGGGGATTGGATAGTGCACGTTTGCATTCTATATTGAGTTGTAAATGTGTCTAAAGCCTCTCATTTTGTGTGTAAACTTGGGCTCTCCACACACTCCAGTCAAGTCCTCTCCTGTTTGCATCACCGCCTCCTCTCTCCTGCACCTAACCATCTGTTTTCCCTCATTTATCACTGTCTCCCTGTGTTTTTCCTCATCTTTTCTTGATCACTCCATTTGTTGCTGATGTGCCGATCCTGCTGCTCCCCATCCCACACCCCCTTACCAAAAAAAAAAATGCTCACAGCAATGCCAAATCAAGCCCACTTTTGCTTGTCCTCTGTCATATCTGTGTTTTACTGTGTTTGGCTTTCGTTTCGTGTCCGTCATAACTCTTTTCATTTGAGCCCCTCAAACCTCTTTAAATCAAGCCAAGTGCCTCAAATGGAGCTGAATTGGCACTTTCACTCTGTGGCTTCACGGGAGCCAGCTACTGCTTATCAGAAACACACCGGGCATGACGGGTTTGTTTTTACATGGAAAAATTGCTTGGGTGCAACACAGAAAGATATGGGTGGTCCGACTCTGTCTTCCTATTTCCATTCATTTGAACATAAATCAGATAAAGGATGGACATTTTGTAAAGACCACAAATTAATTAAGGTTTGTACCAGCTGCACCATTCCTGTTTGAATTGCTAATTGAACATTTGTTTTCTTTGGCTTGTCACTATTGGGGATTACAGGTTGTTGGGACCAATCCTAAAAACCCTAGTTAATTATAAAACTAAAATGGGTAAAACATGGAAGATGGCCTGTTTCGCTTTGACCCTGTCTTGCATTTGAAAACATAGTGTTTGATCTGTAGCGTCTAGGTAAGAGATTAATGATTTATTGAATTAACCACATTTCCACACAAATTTGGTTTAAATCAAAATTTGACTCAACTGTATTTTATCTTCAAAATGGTTTTCATTATTGATTTCCTGAACATAAATAAGACAGATTTTAAATCGGTGCCATTTTACACAGAAAGTTGTCATATTTCTTCATGGTTGAAGTTAATATCCCTGTACCGCAACAGTAAACACTAATAGTAGAGCTGTGCCAAAAATCAAAAGATCAGTAGATCACGATCTAAACTTTGGTCAATCTTGACATTTTAAATTGACAGGTCTATAGCCAGTCATATGAGTGCAGAAGTGTCCTCTCTCTTATTTAGGTGAAAGCCCAGAGTCAGGCCCACAGCCAGTCTCTTTATGTCTCCTCGGTTCTCCTCGTGTTTCACAAGTTTTGAGTCAAATCTGCACAATTTGACAAAAAAATCCAAAGTCTCTTTCCCTCTGCCTGTGTGTGCGGTGCTGTCTGCCCCCGCTCCTCTCCTGCTCTGATCCAGCCACAGCTCCTCACCTTTCTTCTCTTCTCCTGCTTCTTATCATTATAATCCAAGTCACGGAAAGTAAACGACTATTTTCTCATAGTTTATGAGTGAAACTTAAGACCTAATTTAGCGCGCTGCTATGACTTGTGTTTCTGCTGAGAGCAGTGGGGTGTGTGCATGTGTTTCTGTTGATTGGTACCACATGTGTACATTTAGGCTTCATATATTTTATAAACTCATTCCAGACAAGAAATGTGAATTTCTCTGGAATTATTGATCCTATCAACACAAAATAAAAACTGTAAAGACCCTGATACCCTCCTTTTTATACCTTAAGTAATGTCTATGTTTTCAATAAGATGGAAGAAGATCGAAATTGAAATCGATCAATATGTTGTTTTTTTTTCCCATATCACACAGACTTACCTACTAGTTACCCATATTTGACTATTTCTTTTTGATCTCTTGACAAGGACAAAAATACAGTTATATTTTTAGAGATGCCACCAAAACACAGCCTTGGACTCACCTTCTTCTTGCTGCCTCGACTGAACTCTGACTACGTGTTCATTTATCATAATCTCCCAGATGCGTCTCCTATGCACCTCCATTATCAGGCTCTCTCAAACACTCACGCACCCTTTCTCCGTCTGCTTCCCAGTTTCATTAGACGTCAGGTCTTCAGAGTTTGTCGCCCTGAATTCACATGAGGAAGGCGAACGTGATGTCATTATTCAGTGTGCCTTGTAGAGCCAGAGCTTATTCCACTTCAGATAAAGCAAAGGATGGATGGTGTATAGTGGCGGTGACCAGGCATTTGAAATATCAATATTGTGAATGCTGTTTTGAATTGATGCAAAAAAAAAATGTATCAAGTGCATTGTTTAGAGTTTTAAAAAATGTGGCAAAAAGAGTTGATTAAAGGGGAAAATGAAAAAAAGGGTTGAATTTCCGCAGTTTCACATGTTTCTGATACTTAAACCTGAATGAATACATTTAAAGACTTGTTTTAGCACATTTCGATTGGATTGACATATTGTTATTAGGGGTGTGCAAAAAAACTGAAATATCGATATATCGTATCTTTTCATTTTATGATACAGTATCAATATCGTGGTCAGCTGTATTGATATATTGTCAAGAGTTTTGTTTTTTCTGTATATTTTACCAAATTATTCTGTCACAGAGCTACATTTGTGTGGCTTGTTTAGAGGAAAGAAGCTTGTTTATGCAGAACATTTAATTCACTGTTTTGATGATTAAAATTGGTTTATTTGATATTAACTTTGGTTTAACAAAGACTTTTAGTATCTCAGTGGTTTTAGTAGATATGTTGTGGTCCTTTAGAGCCGTTAAACTGCACATGTCCCTATACATGTAAATGAGGACCTCATATAAGCTGTGGATGAGTAATAAAGGCCAATGTAATGGTCTAATGTGTTTTTCTGCGCAAAACAGAATGCGCTTTGTTATGATCACTCCTCTTCAATAAATGGAAGATTTAAAAAAAAAAAGTTTATTTTTTGTGAAAATTGGGTTGATC
The DNA here is from genome assembly GCA_019594935.1 of Periophthalmus modestus. Lineage (NCBI taxonomy): Eukaryota > Metazoa > Chordata > Actinopteri > Gobiiformes > Gobiidae > Periophthalmus > Periophthalmus modestus. The sequence goes on from JAIEZT010000009.1 coordinate 12,451,720, forward strand.
ATCAAGTGCCCCGAAAGCCTTTATTTTTCACTGAATCATATTGAATTGATTTGAAATATATCATATCGTATCGAATCAACAGTGCACTGTATCGAGAAACGGGTCGTATCGTGCATGGCCTGTGTAACGAGGTATGTATCGGATCGGCAACTTCTTAATGATACCCAGCCCTAACTGTTATGAGGAATAAAAAGTGAGATATTCATTTTTTGCGATATAAGTGTTATATACAGTAATTTTGTCTTTTTTTTTTTTTTTTTTTGCAGTAGTATGTTACTTCGTGTACTCTGCTTTGTGAGTTGTTTGGAGAGTTGTGCCTGTGTTTTGTTTTATGCTGGTACCTTGTTTTCCCCATAGACCGCACTGAGAAGCCTGACTAATAAGATACTCCACAAAAACAGATCCAGGCAGGGCTCTGGTGTTCCATTTTCTAGGATTCTTTCCTTCCACCTCTCCCAGTCTCTACCTTTCTTCCACTCTCTCTCTTTCGTTCTCTTCTCCCTCTATTTCTTTCTTTTTCTTTCTCTCCGTTTCTTTCCCCCTCTCCTCTCCCTCTGTCCTTCTCTCTCCCGCCTCCCTATCTTTCTCTCCCTCTCTCTTTATTATTCTCCCTCTCCACTCGATCCCGTCTCTCTCTTACCCTCCTCCCCTCTCTGTCTGTTTCTCGCTCTCTCTCGAAGCAGCTCTCACAGTGTGTTGTGCTGTTTAGCGTCTACTGTTCCCTGTTCATCTGATTTCACCAGCCATAAGCCCGAGCCAAAGTCCCAGTACAATTCGTTATACTTAGTTCTTAAAAAATCTACAGCCGGTCGAACCAATTATTCATTTGTCTGTCAGACTTTCGGAAATTTTAGACTTTTGGAAAGTGCTGAAAGTGAGGCAGTCTGTTATGTGCACAGAATAGTGAAATGCTGTGTAATTAGAGCCAATACGGTTAAAATAAGTCGTCATCCTAGCAGTAAAAGTATAGTAGACTGATTAAGGAAAGAGAGGAGCAAATAATTGGAACATTTTCGCATGTCTTGTTCCTCAGTCATATGAGAGTGGTTTAAAGCTAGAAAATGATTAGCCGGTTACATATTCATGGATTTCAGGCAAATTATCCCTTGCTGATTTGTACGACTTTGTGAGACTTTTTTCCTCACGCAAACGATATAATATTTTGATTTGAAATAGATAATTGCTATAACAACAGAGGACTGCTGCCATAGCTGTAAATCCATGAATAAAACAGTCCAGGATAAAATGCTTCAAAGCCACTTATAGGAAATCTTTATCTGGTACTTAAAACAGAAAGTGGAAAAGACCAAGATATTAACACCTTAAATATTATGTGTTAGCATTCTGAAAGGCGCTAAGCCGTTCATCTTTTGAGCAATGCAAATGAAGCTCAATTATGACTGTGCCCAGAAGCAGCCAGAGGTAAATGGGGAAAATGATGCTTTGTAAATCTATTAAATGAATTACGCAGAAACAGAGAGCAAACTTCTGAGTTATAATGTTCTATCTTTACACAGCTTCTTCTACACACTGTGATGACGCCAGTTCTCAGACAGACACTGTACTTGTTTTAGCAAATCTCTCCATAGCTGGCTCCTTTTAACACCTCTGCTGTCAGCTATGACATTTTCACAGCCCTTCTTCCTCAAGAAAGCTTTCACAATTTATTTTCTCTCTTCATAACTTTAGATGTCCTGTTCTTAACTAATGATTTTAAGAAGAACCATTTTATGAACACTAAAACAAAGTTGAGAAAATTCAAAAAAATTTTAATTGTTTTAATTGTTATTGTTGGTTTTTTTTTTGCAATGCATTAACTTTTGTCGTCAACTGTGGAATATGTAGAAAAATTACATGTGTGTAATTCTGTGCTTTACTGACAGTGTCACTTTAATTTCTCTAACAATGTGCAATGATCAGTAATTTCATGCACAAGACCCAGCATTTTTTTAAAATTCTTTAGTGGGCACAAAAAATGAAATTTGTATATTTTTTAGATATTAAGGTACATCTAGCTTTTGAGCTTGATGCCTTTACCTGCCTTTAATACTATAGGCAAATATATTCAATAAAAATGTATTAACATGTGGCATTATTGAAGAAATATGTTTTGAAATTGACACCATTTTTAAAATTTTCCACAATGACTAGTGCTTGTGATTTTCCAAGTCCCCATCTCAACTCCTCAGATTCAAAAGGCACTTACACAAGTTCTGTCTGTAGCCCTGCTGTTGCTCTGCTGCTTCTGGTCCAGTGAGTATTTTGAGTCTGTTCAGAAAGGCCCCGGCAGCCACAAAACAAAGGCCAGCTCCGGCCAGTGCCGTCTGCAGCCTGATGCCATTGGGGCCAATGGTTACCAACTTCTCTGGCACCAGACCCAGACATCTGCTATGTTATGTTCACTGCCTCAGAGAGTTAGAGAAGACTGCCCTGCGCCAACACCAAACCACTGTTTGGCAGAACAGCTCCAGGATAAATGCCAACAGACTCCAGGGGTTAGTTTCTGTGAAGTTATCTGATATAATAACATGCAAAAATAAAATACTGACCAAAAAAAAAAGTATTATTAATTCATTATTTTGAGTGTAGATCAAGACTTGCATTCATGATTTAATTTATTTTGGCTGGGTTCGAACTCTTATTTTTAGGGCTAGATGTTTTTACTTAATAAATTGATATTACTAATTCAGTAGCATGAAAAGGGCAATATTGCAAATCTGCAGAAAGTGTTCAATATATTAGCAACATGATCAGATGTATTTTTTATTTATTTATTTTTTTTAACAATTGATGGTCATATTTAATGATGCTAAAACACTACCAGGAAAACTATTAATCCATTAATAAATTTCAATTCTGTTCAGAAGATTTTTGGAATATTTTGATTGTACTGGGTTTGGACAAAGTTTAATTGGAAAATTCAGAATGATATGTCTCTCTCTAGGTTTTTTTTTTGTTTTTTTGTTTTGTTTTTTTTAATAAAGATGGATATCATCTGGTCCCCACTCCCTCTGTTGCATCTGCTCTTTGATTCTGCAGAAATCCATTATGTTTTTCAGTCCCCTGTCATATTTGTTTCCTTTCTTTTTTCCTCATAAGTAGCCATATTTGTTTTGATAGGGAGATGTATGGTCAGTCTGTGATTGGCTAATGCACCTGTCAGTCACAACCATCTGAAAACAGGGGATTCACCGGTGACCAGACTCACTCTTCCTATTGAAGTATTGAAGAAGTGTGTATTCTGGATTCCAGTCAAGTACAAAGTACGTAAACATTTAAAGAAAGGTGTTCGCTCTTTGTATCAGCACAGGACATCAAGGCCATCACCAAAAGCAAATAATTGTTAAGATGACATTAAAGCCATTTCAGACTCAACAGAAAGCAATTACACAAATGCCACACAGATTATTCAGGTTCTGCATGTGCCGAACAAGAGGGCGCCATTTCATGAAATTACCATGGACTTAATTTCATGTGTTACTGTTAATCTAAAGGGCAACTCTAATTTGTTTCAATATCTCCATGCAACGTTATAACTCTGACAAGCATGCAGGCCACTTTCATCTCCAGGTGTGGTCCAAATAAATTACAATTCACGGCTTTAGACAGAAAACAAGGTCAAGTTATTTTCATCACATTCTTCTTGTTTGAAGGGCTTAAAAGGGCACACAATTACACATTTTTCCCCCATGTATTTGAGCAAAATTTGAAAGAAAGATTTGAAAAATTTTAAAGATTTATTTTGTCAGAGCACCAGGAAGTGTGTACTTAGCATGACAGTTGTTTTAGTATTACTGTGATGTGGTAGGGTGGGGAATAATTTGGGACCACTACAAATCACTTAAACTGAACTAGTTTTTCACATTTTAAGAGTCCCGCTGTCTAATTTACGTCCACAGGTCTGTTTCAAGTTTAATTGTGTCACTAAAATTCAACAGCTATTGTGTAGGTCTCTCAAATTTGTTAAGATAGACAGTGCCCAGACTGTTTCAAATTGAACAATTCATCACGATAATTACATCTTAATGTGGCCATCATCAGTAGACATCCTCTTGAATGCATATGTTTTACCCAAACTGCTTGTCATCAGGCCTTATTAAATCCAGTGCTGCTGTTTGTTTCTTTATTATACATCAATCATACCCTTCTGTTTCTCTCTCACCCACAGAAAAGTTAAGACTGCCACAACCCTGCAGGGCTCATAAAGGGACCACCAGCCTCCCCCTTCCAGTCCAAATTTACATCACAGTCATCAGTGCATCTGAGTCAACACTCAAAAATACATAGTTCAAACAGCAGGGGATTCTGTCTCTCATCCAGTGGGAGTAATAATACATTTATTAGCTCAAATGTTGCCATTAGTTATGAAAACATTTATTAATCTGTCATTTTAATCCAAGCCATGGGGAGCAGAAGTGATTTGCTTTTAGAAACATTAAGATGATGCCAGAAAGATAAACTGTCAAGTGTGTTTGAGAGTGAACGATAACAGAACAAGAACTGCTATGAAACAAATGACATACCAACGGTATTGTATACAATCCTAAACCTATATTAAAGGCATATCTCTATTTTGATTTGATTTTTAATAGCACAGACCATTGAAACATTAAACCATTAGTTCTTTGAATTTCTTTACGACACTTAGGGAGGCTGAAAGAATTTGGAAAAATATAATTGCAAACTTATAGGTTTTTACACAATATATTATGAGGATATTTAAACAACTGCAGTCCTATAAATCCATCCATCCAATTTCAACCATTCAATCTGCAACTCCAATTCAATCGCAGGATATTCTGTAAGTAACAGCTCTACTTCATAGACTTAATTTTTTGTAAACACACTTTGCCTCAACCATGACCATGGGATCTTTGGCAAACCAAAAAGTATCTTTGTTGGTTTGAATCCATATGTATGGTCGTTCCATCCTGTTATTGCCGTCTTGTGTAACCTAGTCCATATATATACCACATAGTTATTAGTGAAATATCCTGTAGTGAAGCTTTAGCTGCTGCTGTCAAACAAAAACTTTGTCAGGAAGACATTATGATCTAAAGACCATAAAACAGCACAGTCCTGATGAGGCAGAAGTTGTGTACATCACATTAAGATGCTGACAGCTTAAAGCAGATCAGTGCAGGCTTACATAGATCCCTTGTTGAATAAACCAACAACACTGCAGCATATGCTTAACTGCCAAACATTACAGGCATATTAAATTTACCATGTTTAGCTGGCTTATAGAAAGGAAACCATAACAATGTATATACACATTCAAGGTTGAACTTATGACAACCTACACATTAGGAAAAACTGTAGTAATTTCCACAACAGTGGCTTTGATTCAGTCCTTACACATGACTGCACTGAAAGTTGTCTCAATACAATGCTTTCCCAGAACGCACCACTCTGCTCTTGGCGCTGGAAGCAAATCACATGAAGACATGACCTCGATGCTGTATACAGTAATAAACTCATAGATGTGAGCAAGAGGAGAACCCAGAGTTCATGGATCTGATAAAATGTAAAGATGTGCTGTGTTCACACCCAAAAAAATAAATAAATTTATATATATGTGTGTGTATGTGTATGTGTATATATGTATATAGTTATATGTATATAGTTTTTCAGTGCGTTCCCTGAAAAGTAAGTAAAAAGTAAAACATGCAACTAAACATGTGTGAATTAGGAAATTATGTAATAGTCAATGTTTTTTTTTTAATAATTAATATAAAATTTTGACACAATAAGTTATTTTACTAGTGTAGAAATAAAAACAAAAAAATACTTAACCAAGATCAAGGTGAAAGTAGTATTGAAAGTCTAAATGAACAATACTGTTAAAATAATAAATGGCAAAATGAAACACTTAAGCACTTAGTTTGACTCTGTAATGAGTCATGAGGTTATTCATTTAACTTTTTATGACTCAAATCTTTTCTTCTAGCCAAAAAATAACCAAAAATTTCCCAGAAGTGCAAAGAAAAAGTATAACCATAAATATTAACCCCCAAAAATATTAACCCCCAATAAATATTGTTCAATAGAGTAATTATCGTAACAGGCCTAGACAAGAAAGAAACTTCTTCATTTTATTTATTGCAACTTAAAGTTTCAACTCAACTGAAATTCTTCAAATCCAAACAAGACAAATTCAGGAGCGTTTTAAGACAATCAGAGTCTTTGAGGTTGCTTTCACATCTGGTCTAACTGCCGTCTGATGGCACTTACAGCGCTGTTGTTGTGAATACTAAATGACTTTCTCCTTTGTACTTGTGTGAGGGTTAACTGCACTATTCAAAAATGGTAAGAAAAGAAAGGCCAATTTGCTTGTATAAAGGTGAACTATATAACCTGACTGGTAGAGGGTCTGTTACCTACTTGTCTCATAAAAATGTTTGGAATGTTCCACAGTATGGTACGGTATAAACTAATTACAGGTGTTTATACTGGCAAAAAATACTTGCTTCACTTTCTTGTCATAAGATTGCTGAATTTTCTGCCATTTTGTTGAGCATTCCAGGCAAAATAACTATATCAAAACAATCATATCGCGCTCTCAACGTAAACATAAGTGGTACAGCGGTTAGATCCACTGACCCACAGGTTGGCGGTGCGATTCCAGCCCCCAAACATAAATGCTGCTATTGTGTTCTTGTGCAAGACACTTAACCTACCTCACCATGGAGAATAGAAGGTTTTGGACCCTCCGCCTGAAAGCTTAAAATATACAATCTTTAGCCCAATTTAAGAATTGTTGGCTAATCAAGTCAGCCTTTACCTTACATCAAAAGGTGTGTGTGTTACATGAGTGTCAGATAGAAGATGGCCTTTATGGGGACGCGCATGTAAGTAATCTCATAATGGACAAAGCGGGTGTCATTAATAATGCAGCCAGGTGTCCACACTTTTACATGGTCTCTTCTAAACCAGCTCTGGCCTTCAGCTGCTCGCCTCCGGCACAGTTACTGCCAATATGTCGAGGTGCCAGTGGGAAAAGGCCACGCAGTAACACAAGTGACAGATCCTACAGCTTAGATTAAACTGATCAGAGAATGAGCCTGCAGAGGAGTGATGAAGTACAAGTGTGACTGGCTGAGGGCATTCCCATTATGCCACTGAAATTATAGCGCTGGGCAATATGACAAAAACTGTATCAGGACTTTATGTCTTCAAACTGGATCGGATTTGATTTGATCTTATTAAAAACAAATAAAAATGGCCTTGAATGTTAATTTTCTGAACACAAACAATACAATGTTTAATCAGAGCCATTTAACGCAAACCAATTAAAATGACTGAAGCTTGTTTCATGATTTCTACTACCAGGCCTGTCACAATAACACATTTTGAAGTTCGATAAATTGCTGAAGTAAATATAGACAATAAACAAAAATATTGTAACCAATTTATGCCACTGACATATTAAATCAAGAGCAGATTTATACCAAAACTTTTCTAAATCTAAATACCAAAATGAAACACTTTTGTTAGTTTGCATCTGTAATGAGTCATAGAAGATATTAATTCAAACTTCTATGGCTCAAATCTTTTCATTTAGACAAAATAACCAAAACTTCCCAGTAGTGCAAAGAAAAAGTACGCACGATAAATACTGACCCCAAAAATATTGAATTATAAATCAATAGAGTAATCATCATAGCCTACAAACGACAACATTTTAGCCAAGGCTTCTCAATGTTCTTTTACATGAAACATAAAAGACAGTGACTGACAGTACAATACATTGCCATATCAATAAAAATGTGATCAATTACAAAGCCATAACTGGGAGCCACACTGGACCAGATTAAATCCAATAAAAATACTGCAGTAAAATCATTTATCAAGGCCACTGAGATTACAGAACCAATCAGGTCAGCACATGATCACTGGAATCTAATGTTCAACACCTTAACAAGACTAACGTAAACCTTGCTCCTGCACAACCCTTTTTCATAAAAATAGAAGAGCAGGATAGTACACAAAACACAATCATGATAGTACTTAACAATAAAAACAATAAAAGGTAACATGGCAAGCTAAACATGTTATGTGTTTACAATTAATCCCACATAGAAGTGCAATATCCCCTTTAATGTATGGGGATCGAAATGTTGTACTAATAAAAGTGAGTCTCACTCTTTCAGTCAAGTGTCTTTTCTCCAATGCACCTGTCGCTCAGCCAGGTGGATTGAAAAAAACATGACTGATGAGGCTTATTTTACATTTAATTTTTTTGAGTACACTTAAATTTACATCTGCAATTGATCACCATTCCTCTAATACATCACCAGTATAACTGCAACAACTGGTCAATCTTGACATCCCAAATCCTCAAGTAAATACAAAAACAGAAAAAACAAACACATCATAGGAGAATCTGATTTAGATTAGAGTCTTTCCGAAGGAACGCCATGCAGTATTTTGTAGACATCTAGACCACAACATGAAGGGCGGGTCGGGGTATGGCTTTACAAACACAAGTGTAAAATGATCCTTTCTCCTGGGAGCAGTTTTGAACAAACCCAGAGCCAACGGTTTAAAGATGAGACGGTGCTGTCCATCTTCCACAAAGCAGGCCACAACAGCAGCTACATCCTCTCGTTTTAACTGACCCCTACCCAAAGAGGTCAAATCCTTTCAACCCTGGTCAATAGTATGATGTCCTGCAATTACCCGTGGGTGATTGTGATAAATAGTATTGAACATGATGGTGTATTCATAGCACAGCTGTACAGAGACAAACAATAGTGATTTGAGACTTAAAGCGCAGGATCTGCACTGAAACTCATTAAAGCAGACTGCGCTGGTCACAGCGTTTGTCACGGCACCACCATCCACTTGAACTTTGACCCAGGAAAACAGGAACAAATGCCCAGAGGCGGAGAGGGGCTAAAGCACCATGGTGTCTGGATAATAAACAATGCAGACTGACATACATGTTTCGTTCTGCAGCTAATGCATAATTACTCGAGCTGTTGTTTTCAAAAGGCAGTGAGGACCAAAACTTTTCTTTCTTTTATTTAATTGCACAGAATGGTCAAACCGCGTAGCCGTACAAGGAAAACTGTGACTATTGGAAGATGAGAAGCACTGACTTGGCAAACTGTAGTTGCAGTTGTAAGTTTTCTCCACGTAAATGTTTTGGCTGACATGTTCTAAATACAGTGGCCATACAGGTTGACACTGCTTAATCTTGTCAGATCTCAAAAGCTAAGGACAGGCATGGTTAGTAATTGCATCGGAGTCCACTGGCAATACTAGGTGATGCAGAGGGGCAGCCTTGAGCCACTCTCAAGTTAAAATTGTTGTTGTGCCCTTAGACAAAACACTTTGCTCATGAATATAGTATGAATGTGGTGTGTAATCTTTATATAATCTGGCAGGTAAGATTTTAATCATTTTCATTTTTAAACTAGTGGAGATGACAAGACAGGGATACATTTGAGTAGGAAAACCAGACTGAACCATGAGAGATAAATGGTCTATTGTGTGACACTTATATGGCGTGCATAAAGATCCAGAACAGCTTTTATGCTCTGCTGAACGCCTCCTTCCACTCTGTGCTCTCAGTGTGAAGCCTCAGCCATTACTGCCATGTACAATGAGCCTGTATCTAAGTGAGCGTGAATGTGCCAGGGCTGCTATGTCAGACATCTACCATGCTTTCTTTACAAGACCCTATCCTTGGCTGAACCACTTCAACACAAGACAATGACTGCATCTATTTCTAGGCTTAGAATCAGCTCTGCTCATTTCTGCAGGCGACAAACCAGGACCAACAGTGAACTCAAGGTTATCAGAGTGAGGAGTCGCTGAGAGAGGCAGAGAGCTCCTGTTACCACGGCAGCCTCTGTGTCAGCCGTAGACTGTATAAAGAATTGGACAATGTGAGTGTGACGGTACCCATAGCGTCTGTTATTAATGTTCATATCTTGATTTATGGATAAAATAGCGAAATAAAAAGAATCATGTAGAGCGGGTTAACACGAAAATTTTAACACCAAAATGACGAGTCTGACAGCAGCGGTTACAGAGAGAGGGGCAACAGTTTTTCAATAGAAAGTGAATTAGATCCAGAATTGGCTGAGCCGGAAGCATGCCCATGCTCACTTCCTATGTGGAACTCGGCGGCTAGCAGGTTAGCTATCTCCATTTATATATACAGTCTATGGAGTCAGCTGGAAGACCTGCTTTTGCATTGTGTTTTTTTTTAAGTTAAGTTTAAGTTTTTATTAAGTCAAGTGTAGCATAAACGACGCCTTGTATTTTCACACATGTATGTATATGTGTTAGGTTTGGATCTTGGTACATTTTGTTCAAACCGACTTATATTCTCATTCTTGTGCCAATAAAACCCACTTGTTGTCGCCATAGTCCCAGTCTCCCACACACACACACACACAGCTCCAGCATGCTGGTTGTGCAAGGCGACAGGAAGTGCCTCATCAATAATGGACGTGTGGTTGTGTGTGGTTGTGTGTGGTTGTGTGTGTGGCTCGTGCACTCTAGACACCTTGTAACTAATAACCTGCAGATACAAACTCAGCTATTACACCCAGACAGGAGAATACAACGCGCAGCAGCAGAAATAAACATCTATCTCCCGTTTAGCATCAACGCAGAATATAAAATTGTCGGCCTGAGAATTTGCAGATGGAAAATTTCAATTTGCCACAAAATCCTCATGAGATGACGTAAAATCAAATCACGACTGATACATTGTTTACCAATGTACCATGTCCATGTAATCCTATCAAGTGTATATAGTGTCAATTTACCCATGTCATTTATTCTTAGTAAAACAGGGTCTTTTGAGTATAAGGAGAGAGGTTGGAAACAATGTTTTAGAGATGCTATATTACTAGAAGCATGACAGTTTTCAATAATAATGATAAAAGATATAAAATAGTTCACTTTCAATTCAAATATTAAGAGTCTTGCCAGAGAGAAAGTAACGGATATTATAATAAAACTGGAAGGGATACATGCCAAAATAGGACGGATGTTGTATAAATTGAATTAGGTACAAAATCACTCTGAAATTACCTATATTACAATTTATAAAGTAAGCCAAAAGGAGGTAAATCATTCACTCAACTTACCAAATATATTTGTGGAATGTCCTTTCTTGGCAATAGGTTTGAGCTCATTGTGACCCCAGCCGTACTGTCTGTAGCTGTCCCAAGCATGTTTCATCATCTGCAAAACAAAACAAGGCAATCCTCAGATTCTGCAATGTCAATGCTAAGTATATTCAGTACATTTAAAGGTAGAACAATATTTTTCCCCTCAGGAGTTTTACTAGCACACTTATCTTGTAAATAATACAGCTAAGAGTGGCCCTAATTTGACCTTTAGAAAAAAGATGTGAGAAAGACTTAGCTACGAGGCAGAGGAGCGGGAGATAGGTCTTGACACAGAGGCTGAAGAGAGCAGTTGAGCTACAGGGCAAACTCTACAGACGACACCACACAGCACAGGCAGACGAGTCTTCACACAGGCCTAGCTGACATTTCGATCTCAAATATGTATTCTTTTTCTCAGCTCCAAATCAAGTGCCATAGTCAGGTTCACAGATGGTATGTGTGTGGTCAGTAGTGGACATCAAATGTGTTTTCTGATTTCTTAAGTGTTTTTTCCAATTGTAAACATGGTACAACTCTTTAAAGAAATACCAAACTAGAACATCACCAAAATTATTTCTGTTGTTAAATAGATACCTGATAAAAGGCTGTCAGAACTACTTAGAAACATCTCCTAAAAAAACGCTACCTTGTGCTGTTGTGTTCAATTGTAGAATTTTAAAATGTGATAGCATATGCATGTAGATGTATCTGTAAATAATTAGATGCAGTTGTACAAAGAAGGTGATACTGTTTATCTACTGTATAATAAAAACAGCGAGTCCGGAGGAGCTGCAGCCTTGGTGACAGTATTTCAACACTATCCTCAGAGGACGGTTCCTCAGCTTCTGTGGGAATCCTTGAAGCCAGCAGGGACCCCGGTTAATAAAAACAAGGTGTATTCTTGGCCTTGCTTGTTTCCATGATGCTGCACAGGCACGTGGAGAGGATTATAAATCAAATTAATATACACTGACGGACACTTAGAAGCTGGCACACTCCCTCTGATCTGTGTTGATTGGATGCTTCATCAAGCTTTGATTGGTCCATATGGCAAGGACAAGCGAGGCAATGCAAGCTTGTTGACAATGTTGACACATGACTTGTTCCAGAAGGACCTTGGGAAAGTAATTGGTTATTAAGCAGCCAAATTCTGGATTGATTTTGACAGCAGCTACCCCTCACCATCAGGG
>JAIEZT010000009.1:12469044-12499044 GCA_019594935.1 Periophthalmus modestus
ATACATAGTCTGTGTAAGTTATTCTCTACAGTTCCTTATAAGAATGACATTAAAGCACAGTGTCTGTAGAGAATAACAGTACAGATGTTAACATGAAGTCAGTACCTAATGCTAACAGACTTAGCTCATTAGCTTCACTTTTATCACTGAAACTAGAATCCCTGCCCCTGTCCTCTGCAGGGACACAGGGTGGAGTGACTTTACAGAGGTTATTGTGAATTTTTGTTTTACTAAAGATACTCTTTGAGCACGCTATAAAACTTCAGGGATTAAAAAAGTCCTGGAAGAAGAGAGCAGAATGGCATGATGTCGAGGTGTCACATGTGAGCATCTTTTTATTAGAACAAAAAGCTGGTGGAATTTAAGCTTCAGATGAGTCCCAGACAGATATAAGATGTCTGAGGATCAGAGCAAGCACTAAGCGCTGCTATAGGCTCACAGACCCCACACAACAACAGCCTGAGCTCAGCCTCCACTCAGCTGTGTCTGCTGCTGCTGTGGGAGCCAAGATGAGGGGAGAGGGCACCGACTTGTTTAAATTACTCAAATGAATACATTTATTACAAATAAGTTTTGAGTGAGAAAATAATTTTAATTTTGTGAATTTGTACAGACTTCACATGAAAAAAATATCTGCAGAGATGCCAAAAATAGGGGCAAAATGCAAGCATTTGGTTACAGTACAGAGCCCTGTTACTGAAAACTAAGAATACAGAAATGAGAAATTGAACAGCAAAAAATGCTTTTTCATTTTGTGAAAATTATACACCAACACACATTGTACTGATGTTTTAGCACGTAAAAAAAAACACTCCTGAGAACAGAGAATGCGTTGTGGAGTGCTATATGGAAAACGTCATGCCATTATTCAGGAAAAGCAAAACAGTTGGAGCCCTGTTGACATATACAATCATGCATAATAAATGCAACATAATGTGCTCTGCTGGGTTAAGTCTGTCAAAAGACCAGTCCTACTTTCATGCTAACACTTGTGCAGTACTAGACGCAAGACAATTCAATGCATAAGATATGAACAGTTAATGCACACTCTAAACCGGGTTTATTGTACTACCCAACTTACTTTTCTTTTTGAAATGACTTTAACTGATATAAAAAATCATGATTCCAGAAATTTCAGATTTCAAAGCCACGTAGAAGAGAGGTACAGTTACAGACTGAATTGAGAGCTGGGCATAAACCTGTCTTTATAAAATTAGGTTATTTTACTGGCCCAGTGAAAAATGCTGCAGAGTGGTCAAATTTGACATAAGACAAAGTGGGTAGAGGGAGTTTGCAAGGCAGATAAAAGCTAGCAAAAAAGTTTTCAGCTTTTTATCACTCAACATATAAAAACCCTGTGTGGCTGTTTGTCCATGAACATAAATTGCTGTACATTAAAGTAATATGTTGAAAGGAATGAGACTGGGGTAAAATGCATCTACATCCTAAGCAATATTAATCAAAACTAAAAGCATATAAAACAAGGGATTACAAACAGGTGGTAAAAGCAAACAAAACATGGCAATATATTGTTTATTATTATACAATTCCACACAGCGACAATAATAATAGATTTGTGTGTCCTTCCCCAGAGCCACTGAGCCAAACACAGATGTCCACAAACCACCATCTGTCCATATTACCAAGGTGTCACTGCTCAATAAGACTCGAGGGTAAGAATGCACACTTTTGTTTTGTGTGCTGCCGATCCAATTTGACACAATATCTGTTTTATACTAAGCCATTTTAAAAGATTGGTTTAATGTGTGAATATTAAAAATGAATTATAGGCAAATAACTATCGAATTATGCAACAAACCTTGAGATGAGAGCCCCATTTACAGGACATTTTATATTTCATTTGGATAGCTTTCGGTGTATGAACAGCTTACAGCTTGTTTAATTGAGGCAGTGTTACGACCCCAGGCCTTGAGCTCTTCCCTTCATGTTATTAGTGTGGTAAGTATCAGTGTATGGCTGAATGTGTCCCCTTTCTCCAGGTATTCCTGGCTGTATGAGCCATTGCTGTGGATTAGAGGACTGTTTTCCCACCAGCCCATGGTTGACTGCTGCTTACTGGCCCCAATCAGTCACTTTGTTTTAAATGTGTCTTTGTGTGTGTTTTGAGACACTAGTTGTTAGTTTAATTGTGCTTTATGTGTCTCTCATTTAGTTTATTCTGTTTATAGGTTCATAGATTTTGTGGTTTTGTAGTTTAGTTGGTTGGTCACATTTTTGTATAGCTCTTTTCCACCTTCAAGGCACTCAAAGCTCTTAATATCAAGGAACTGCTCACCCATTCACACACACACATTCATACACCAGTGTGTGCAGACACTGGGGCGAGGTGGGTCAAGTGCCTTGTCCAACGACACAATGAAAGCATTAATCTGTTGGAGCTGGCATCGCACCGCCAACCTGTGGATCACTGGATCTGATTGCTCAATCAACAATGTTCATGTTGAGAACGGGACTTGAACAGCCAACTATCGGATGAAGGGACAAATAATCTACCAACTGAGCTACTGGAGCCCCTGTGGATATTTTCATATACACATTTTAGCTCACTTTTGTTAACTTACTGTTATTTAAATTACAATATTTTACAATTTTACAGAGGTCGTAACATTCAGTCAAGCCGGTCATGAAATCAGGATCATACAAAGCTAATCAGCTAGTACTGACCTAGAGTGCAGTGATACCGTCTACTGGCAACATCAGTAAAATGTCTTATCTTCTGACTAAAGGATTCATACCAAGTAACTATAACACCTATGATTGCTGCCCTACTGATCATTTATCTGGCATAGGCTGGCAACTATCACCAGTAGACTCTGAAAGCAATGATTTTTTTTTTTTGTTATCTACTGCATGTCGACTATAAAACCAGACTACCAACTCCAGCCAAAGGTTTAATAAACTGATTACCAATGTAGGATATGAGGGTTCTGTTCATTAAATATAACTTGTTTTTTAGCTGAAGTATGTGATCTTGAAAATGTATAATTTATTCAAGCCTCAGTCATACAGTGGTTATTGGCAGATCCAAAGGTGTGGGTGGAGTGTGACAGAGGACCATTCTGACTCTCTGGGTCTGTAAGGAGGTTAGCGTGCTGCTGGAGCCCAGGCAGCTGCTTCTGGCTCATTTGGAAGAGTGTAGCCTTCTGTATGAATGGTGATTCTGAAGCAAACAAAAGGGATATTTAGAGACAAAGGAAGGTTTGGAGTGAATGGGTCTGCCCCGTTTACAGCTTGACTCTGCCTGAATCCAAGAAGCACTTCGAGAGCCGATATGAGGTTATTATTCAGGAAAACTGGGGCACAGGAAGGAGAAGAGCACAGAGAGGCAGATAGGATTGGTTTGGCTGTGAGTGTATAGAGAGCAGCAGCCGATAGCACCATCTGAATTCTGAACAGGCGCTGCACGTCTGGCTTACTGTTGCCTTCAATAAGAGCTGGTGCATAGAGAAAAGCGGAGAAGAGAAGAGATTCAGCTGTACAGGACAGAGAACAGTGGACCTATACACGCACTGCAAGGTTCAATGTTTAGTGCGGCTGCAGTAATAAAAGAACCACATGTTGGCAGAGATTACTGTATATAAACTAGGTATCTAGGAATCTGCCACAAAAAACTGTACTTTCCACAACAAAAAGTGGGGGTGACATTTGCTTTCAAAGAAATGTTTTAAGAGCATTAAGAAAAACAAACACAAGAACACAATACCCTTTAAGATCAGTTAGTGCCATTTTACAACGCATATGGTACGTCTTATTATATGTTCATGGCTTCTAGAGGATCTAAAAAAAATGTTATATTAAATGTCATCGTCTTACCTCTCGGATCTTGTCTCGTTTCTCCTTGACGTCGGGTTCTGGTGGCTCTCCGTCGTTCACTCCTACCACTTGGGGCATGGGGACTGGAGGTAAAGGTCTTGGCCCTGGGTCCTTTCTCTTCAAGTCCTCCACCACCTTAGTCTTCTCAGTCTGTATCTCGGCCCGGAGCTCCTCACGTGACTTTCGCAGCTTCTCCTTAGCCTCCTGCAGCGCTCGCTCATGGTCTGCTCGGATCTTATCCCGCAGGCTCTCCTCCTCCTCCCTGCAGGGGGCAACCACACACATCAAATGGGTTTCTTAGTATTCAGCGTGCTAGCTTCCACAAGTCAGCTAATAGGAATATAAGCGCTATAACAAAGACAAAAACTGAAAAATCATACAACAAGCAATTTAGTGCAGCAACATCAACTCAAACGACTATTAATTCACTGGCAATTTTCACTTACCAAACAAGCCTCAAGCATTAACTAGCAAATGCAAAATAAAAATACCAAAAAAATCGTAAGATACTTAAAAAGTTTAATTATCTGTTTTTATGCTTGGCAGTGAGTACTAGGACAAAATGTGTGGCACTGTCTTGCAATATGAATGCATGTGTTCCTGATCCTGATTCCTGATCATGTAAACGATATCTTACTATATTGATTTATCGTTAATTATCGTTTTTGTAATCTTGCAACCAACAGCTATATCACAGTAGCAAGCAACCCAAATGCAACAAAAAATAAAAAATTACAGAAAAAATTAAAACGTTACAATTATTTAAAGTTATTTAAACATCTAAAACCTAAACGGATACTTAGATTCCAAATACAATATTTCATCAACAATGGATAAAAAATATAATCTGCTTTAGCAGCAAAACAAGAAGCCTGACCCATATGTAAATCAGACACACTACCATCACTCTGCACTGTTACATCACCACCAGGAAGTAGGACAGGTGTGCGGCGAAACAATGAAAAAGCGAGAGGAACATCATCCGGCCTGTCCTGTCTTCAGGGGGTGACGGCACATCTACGCCTCGTCACGGTGTGGGACGGGGGTAATAAAAACAAACACAGCCAGGGGGCAGCGGAGGCGAAGGGATGAGTACCAACAATCATCGGGGACACCGGACACAAGGATGAGAGAAGTTACAGAACAAAAGTAAAAATATGTGCAACTAAATCACAAGCTGTACATTACAATTCTGTGTGCGTGGCTTGCTCAAGGGTGGAAGGCTGCCACATTTGAATAAAATGGTCCTTGACTGAAAGACAATAGCAATTTCATTTGTAATCATTTGGTTTCAGGGAAGCGGTGCAATACGAAATGAATTCTAATGACAAGCGTAGGACAGACTAAGCATTTTGAATTCAGGTGCCGGGCCGAGTGTGTGGGATGGCTCATTGTAATAACTTTTAAAAGATCAATCAAAGTGGCTTTGATTGTTCTAGCAAGAATGAAAAGGTAGCACATGAATAACCACTGTTATTCTGACTGCTCTGGTGCATTACTGAAGCTGTCAATTTCAACAACATCGTCAGCCAAAAACGCCAGGTCCACTTTAGTTAGTGTGAACGGGTTGATGATAGCACAGTGTATTGAAATTGGCTTGTTTGATACGAATATGATATGATGTTGTTGGTTTTCTGCTGGTGAATGTCGTTGTGTGGGATGAGCTTGACATGCCAGAGACCTGCTGTTCCCATGTGGACACAGCTGTACGCCTCTGCAAAAGTAACACTGAGAATATTACATTATTTTTCTTTAAACACAACTAGGATAAATATGAGGAAGAGTGGTTGTAAAACGCAGCATATGTACATTATGCCAAGGGTCACAAAGGGTACACAATAATCGCCACTAGTCAATTTTTAAAATACTCGATTATTTTGTTATTTGTTGTTCTGGACAATACAGATAGAAATAAACATGCCAAAAGACAATGACAAAAACGTGTTTTTCATTAGAGATCGACCGATATAGGGTTTTGCATGGCCCGTGCCGATATCGATAGAACCCAGTGCAACCGATGATCGATAAGTTCTGCTGATATGTAATGCTGATTTTGATCATTTTGCTAATAAATATATAATTTGAAATCAATACTAACATAACTATTGTTTATACTTTTTACTGTTCTGCATAATTTAACTATAATATGGAAAAATTATCTCAAGAAGCATCATTATTTTTAAACATCCGCAACCCTGTTTTTACTGCAAATCCATAATGAAGCTGTGTAATCCAATTTTGTGAATGCAATCATCGCACTTAAGTGTTAAAATAAAACTTTATGCAGCAATTGGTGATAAACCAAATAATAGGCCTAGGCAGAAGATTTAAGGTCAATAACTGACATGCCAAAAGTGCCAATATCGGCCTGGTCTATCTCTATATTTAATAAATAATGCTCCTGCAATGCTCGCTGTCAACTACAAGTACAAAAGTAATACTTGGTTGCAGGCTTTTTCTAGAAATATAATTACCAACAATATAAAAGTAAAACAAATTGTGGCAAATCTAGTTTTATTATTGGGCAGCTCAAATAATAAAAAAAAAATCCCCACCTGCTTGGGTTTCAATCAAAATGCATTTAATTAATATTCTTCCAAATGTATATATTTATACACTCGGTGAATAAATGGAAATGACTTAAGAGCACTAGAAACTCTTTCCTTGGGAATACACTGTTAGTTTGGCATATTTGGTGGAAAGTACTGAACTCTCTCAAATCTCTCCCATCTTTGGCAATGACGACTTCGTTCCCGGTAGAGCCGACTCTGGGTTTAAAATCTGGGTATAGGTAAAATAGCAGACTTGTATGATGACTACAAGATGCCCATGTCTTTCGAAAGGGCTAAAACCCAAACCCAACATTCCCAAAATCACTTCTTTAAATATTTACAACTTAGGAGTTTCATTTATTCCAAACAAAAAAAAAAAAAAAACAGCTCGTCAATCCCCCCTCTATCCACTCTTGAAGAATATACTTTAAAGTTTTTAGATTCAAAAGAACAGATTTCATTATTATATACTCTTTTTGTGAGAAAATATAAAGAATCATCTCTGTTTATTGCAGAGGTCAAAAAGCAGATTTACAAGAATATATAAAAGATGAGGAGTGGTTAAACGCTTGTCAATTAGCTCAGACTCAGTCCATAAATACAAATTCAAAGCTGTTGCAATATATATGGATAAGTAGATGTTACACAACGCCTGTTAAACTAAACCGATTTAATCCTAGTATACCGGACACATGCTTGAAATGTAAAGACAAAAAAGGTATCCCATTTCATTGTATGTAGGAATGTCCCCTCACATTCTCATTCTGGGGTAATCTTTTGAACATTGTTAGCAAAATTGTGGGTAAGGATGTTTCTATTAATCCTAAAATCATCTTTGTTGAGTATTTGTTTTCTGGAAGTCAAACGTGGTGTCAGATATTTCTTGTACCGTTTCTCAATAGTTGAAAGGAATGACTTTCTATCTGGCATTGGATAAGGTAAGATATTCTACTAAAAACAAACTTGATAAGTTTTGGGAAATATGAGCAATATTTTACAATTTTCTTGTGAATACCATATCCTTTGATGCCTGAAAAAATAAAATAATAATAAAAATGATTTAACGGTATTATTTTTTGTTGTCTGATCCTTTCTTCCTTGTTGCCTTTTATTACATTTCTTTTTTTTATTATAATAGTACCCATTAGAGGCCTGAATGATTATGCTAAGTATGACTCAGGTACAGTTCACACTTGTAGATCATTAGACTTAATCTACAAACAGAAACAGTAAACAATAAGTGTTTTTAGTTTCAGTGTAGTTAGCTACTCCCTTCAGACAGATATAAGGCAGTGTCCAATCAGCAATCTGACCAGAAATAAAGATGCGGCTTGGATGAGCAGTGAAACGTGTTCACTCCTACAACTTTTTGTTCAGTTTAGTTAGCTATTTTTCTTTTATTATTATTATCATCAACATTTTAATTACTAATACTACTATTTTTTTGTTTTATACCACCTCTTTTACTATGATTATTATGCTTATGTGCCTCGTTTGTCCTGTTCATGTTATTAAATGAAAAATGTCAATAAACAGAAAAAAAACAAACAAACATTGTGGCATGTTTAGGGGAAAAAGTGAACCCAGTGAATGAAGGAATATTGATGAAAGAAAAGGGGCCACCACAACAGTTCAAATCAATGCCATCATCTCCACTAGACCCTGTTAAAAGTAATGCTCCACTCCATTAAGAGCATTGACGTCTCGCTCCCTCCATCTTTAGGGGAAAATAATGTTACAGTAAAAAAGTCGCTGCCTCTGTCTTTATGTGAACCCAAACATCCTCATAACAGTAATCAGAAAAAGCCAGATTTTCATTTTTGAATATTTATGTTGTGACTTTAAATGTGGGGCCAATTGAGCTTCTGAGTTACGCAACATTGCCCTGAAAACACCATATAAATATTCATATCCTGCAACGCGGCATGTCTGACTTCACTGAATTGATAGAAAACATATTTTTGCAACACCAGGGCTGCAATTACTGCATGTACACCTCGAAATGTCAGAGAGCAAGTTTGTAAAATTGTCTTGTTGTTGACAGTGAGTGAAAACCAGAGTGCCTTCAGCAGTACGTACCCAGATTATTTATTTATTTGTATTTATTTCCTTTTATTTATAGAGGGAAGGCCCAATACTAGTACTTGGACTCTCCTTTTCATGAGTGGCCTGTTCAGATACCAAAAAATACAAACAAAAAATCCCCAAACAGAACAAATAAGTATGTAAGTCCATCTAAAATATTACAAACAGGTGCAGGTGTGATTATAAATGTTTATCACCAGATTATTAAAGTGCATTTGTGGCACCAAAGTATCCAGTTATGTCCTTGAAATATATTCCATTTTCAGGAAGCAAAATAACCAAAAGCTTTTTCACATTTCAGTTCTGTTGCAGCCAGGTTTAGACGCAGACAATTATGACATTTTGTATTAAAAGTTACCGTATCGATGCTCAACAAGCTAGTGAGATATTCATTAGATACAATACTTGTCTGCCTGGTAAGAATGTGCCAACAAAATAATAATTGATAGCAAGTTAGCAACATTCAATCTGACAACAATCGGTCTTTGCCAGTCCCATGACAAAAACATCCAAAGCATGCCAAACCCCAATGAAAAAAAACATTATTACTGTTGTATGCTACTATGACAACTTCCTCGATCATTACTGTCAACTGTGGTTTGGGAATTTCCACCACAGCAAATTAGATTATAATTATATATTAAAAATGTTACTATAGTACAAAAAGGTTATTCATTGCAGGTTTAGCGAAATATCCTGCATTTGTGGCTACTAATGACCAATTACGGCTGTGCAATTAATCACATTTTATTTTAATTTTAGTACAGCCAATTCTGGACAGTAAAAAGATGTGGTTTGGAGCAGAGGAAAGACTTAGAAGGTTTTTCTGCGTGTGTTAAATGTCACAGATTAAAGGCCTGTATTATATTTAGGAAATCAATACTGTTATTTGTTTTAAGAGAAAATAAAAACAAATACAAAATTGCGATCAATTAATATGAGGTAAAAAATGTATTAATTTTCTTTGTCAAATTGCCCACCTTTAGCCAAGTACCACTTTTTTGACACCAAAACCATTACACTCCTATCTTCCTCTCACTGTCCCTTTTCATTCTGGTCTTTTTTCGGAGCCATTATCAAAGTAAAGCCATTCCTGCGTCACTGGTATCACATCCCATATAATACCAGACACACGATCAGGAGCAGATCCCTGCAGCCTGCCTCCATTACCTCCACAAAGGCAGGCGTGGGCTGAGGCTAAAGTGTACCCAGACGGCTTCTGTGTGCGCTGTCTACCCTTTTTAACGTCTGAACAAATCTGGAGGAGACAATCTGTGGAAAAAAGCCTGGCAAATCTTTTAGCTTTATTTTACCAAGTTCTCCAATCCAACTAACGACTACAGCCTGGAACATACTGAAAACAAGGATTTAAGCCAAGTTCAAGGATATCTGCTTTCAAAATAAATGTGTAGAGATGTGCTATCCTTTCATCAGTATTCAACAATACTTCCTCCAGGGGTATTACTAATAAAATATTTCATTTGTCAATAACTTTAATAGTAGTAATTATTTTTATGAGTGACAAAAGGTCTGCTATGGAATATTTATTATGCAATTATGACAGTAGAGAGTTGGTACATCCAAAACCCTGAAGGTTGGTTGTTTAATGTCAAATTGAAAACTGAATGTGTGACTAGGGATGGGACGATATACGATAATATCGTTAATCGCGATAAAAAAGGTCCGCAATTAATCATTTGTGGGATTTCTTAATAATCGTGATCATCGCGCACGATTATAATGGTCTTTACAGCACCAGACTGCCTCGTGTTTCTGGTTTCAATACAATGTTTAGATGTTAGTTCTGGTGTTTGCCCACAAGACAGAGTCTGCTGAAAAAAAGTTGCATTACGTACGGATCCACTCGGCTTCGTTTACGCACTCGTCCTGCTCAGTCTGTTTACGGAAAACCACGGCATGTCATACACGTGTTCCGCTGCTCATTGGCTGTAAGGAGAAAAGGTCACTAAACGTGTGTTATGTGATTGGTTGATTCTACAAGGGGGAGAGTGGGGCGTAAACTTTCAGTCACCTGTAGCACTGATTCGTTGTCACACAATGGCCAACTTATTGGCCAACACTGGTGTCAATCAGAAGCTAACGCGTGTTTATCACTGAGAAACAAAGTTGGCATGTCTGAAGTTTATTTTGCCTGAAATCGACCAAAGAAATGCTAAATAGTGACAGAGCAGATTTCTCGTGCGGAATACTTTCCTGCAGCAGACTGGACATTTAACTTATTTTGTGGACATAATTTCTTCACTGTATTATATTCTTTGGACCTGTACAGAACGAATGAGACCAACTTTGTGGGAATATGCTGATGTTTGACAGAACCAGAGCCCTCAAAGGTAAGTGAAGTCCAATTCCACATTTTTTGGCTTTTCTGTAAAAATGTCTTTCCTATCAGCACTGTGGTGATTCCGGGTGAAAATACTTTGCATATTCAGAAAGACGAGAGCTGTAGCTTTCATTTCATGTATAGACTGTTTTTTCGTGGGTGACGCAGCAGTATACATATGTACATTCACGTAGAGTTGTAATATAAGCCCGGGCTGTTGGAATGTTAACAAGTTAATATTTATCACGATAATATCGTTAATTGCAATTATTTTGGTCACAATAATCGTGAGTCTAAATTTTAATACTGTCCCATCCCTATGTGTGACCTTTGGCAAGACACTTCATTCACCATCTCACACTGATGTATGAATAGGTGAGTGGAAATTATGAATGATTCCTTGATGTAAAGCGTTTCGATTGTCCAATTCAAGGGAGTAAAAAGAGAATTAAAGTGGCGTCTTGTTATTAGTTTTTGAAATCATATTTAACTTGCAGTCTGAGGCCAAAATACTCGTTACATTAGGATGGCCTCCATATTCCCGTGCTGTCATGGTGATGGAAAAACTTGTATCTCGGCAGGTGGAATGGAGCAACAGTGGTCTGCTTGCCTGGGAGAATATCAAATACACTTTTTGGGGGAGTTTTAGCTTAGGAAACCCCGGGCTGTGGACTAAAGTAGTGGAGGAAGGATGTCAGGTAACCATAGCAACAAACTGAGACACTCTCACACAGACAGAGGTCACCGCGAGCAAGTTGAGGCTTAATTACTTAATTTACCAATTTATGCAAAGGAGTGGGGCTGCTGGGCTATTTGGCACTACAGATAAGCTTCAAGTTGGCAGACAATAAGGCAGAACATTTTATTTTACACCTTTACACTGGTATTCAAACAAGCCATACCTTGCACCATTGCTTTCTTGTTGTCAGTTCTATTTATTCTATTCCTCACTTACAGTTCATTTCCAAGATTGCTCGGCGGGGAGCCAACGTCACCGTAAACGTCATCACAACAAAGCGTCGGTGCAGGTGGCGGTGAAAATGGGGATTGATCGGCAATATGAAGTCTTGAAAATAAGATTACTTAAACATGCATGAATCAATAGTGAATAAATGGTGAGGAGAAACAACTATAACATGGTTAAAAGCTCTAAAAAGTTGATTTTGCATAATAGGTCTGCTTTAAAGGGTAATTATGGTCTACATACTTCTGCCTGTCTATCTTCATATTGCAATATTAGTATTTATTGTCCCATCAATAGTATATACCTTCTCTAAATGCACTTCAAAAACCTGAACTATCCCTTTAAGAAGCTCTTCTTTTTGGTTTAAACTCAAGAGCTCTCAGGGGAGCAGGGCCCTTGAGTTCTGAGTGAGTGAGACGAGCTGCCTCCAGCCAGACCAGACGTCCAAAGATAAGTGTTGTGAAGCAGGGATGAGGTGCTCGAGCAGTACAACCTTTGCTTCTTGTCAACCGAGGCTTCAATAGATACTCAAAGTTTCAAGTACGAGGAAGCATTTGGTTGGATTTTTCTCCTAAACCGGAGCTCATGACACATGACAGTCAGTAGAAAGCCAGAAGCATACCCTTTGGCAAAAATATAGCATTTGCAGCTCGCTGACACAACAGGTTTAGGCAAAACAAAAGGAATCCCAACGTGAATTCATTTTAGTATCATTTTTACTTTATTTGCAAACTAGTGTCACAATAATTGACTTTCATACTCAGCAAAAGGTTCAAGGCCCAATAATGGAATGCAACTTTCAACCCACAGTATTTGTAGTTTTGTTCAAATCTGTCACGTGGTCATAATCAAACTATTCAAGAAAAAGTCAATTTTTTTCATTACTGTTATTAGTCATCTACTTTTAATGCAATGGATTAGTATCTGAGTATCTATTCTTTTGACAACTGCATTGCAGACATATACAGTACATTCAGGACACAATTTCCACACATTTCCCAAGAGCACCTGAGTCCGATTGCTTCAACATACATGTTTGTGTCATTCTGACCTACTTATACTTCCATTTGGCTCATGGTATATCTAACATGTAAGCCCTGTAAAACAGTACTAGATATTATTACTTATACTACTTCCTATAACAACACTAAAATGCAAGGTCTGGGTTTTGGGATATGATTTTACATAAAAGCAACAAAAGATGTATTGCTTAAAAGCACCCTTTTTTCCCATAGCTCTTTGATGAAATGTATTAAAGGTCAACAACGGTCAACATGTTCAGACTTTGGGATTTCAGTGCCAAGCAAAAATATGTGTTAGCAACATGATTCATAGTGCACAGGCAGATTTAATGAAGCTTTCAGAATATATTGCAGAGAGAAAGAAATATGCTTTGGGGCTTGAATAATCTGCAATGCATTGAAAGAGGACTAATATAGGGGACACAGTGACTCTTGCTGTGTCTGACTAACTGAGTGCACTATCGAGGCTGCTAAAAGCGTGGGCAGTTGTGAATGTGGGGTTATGGGCTGGGGACAGAGTGATTCGGACACTCGGCTCGCTACTTTCCCTTCGCTGCAGTTACATGATGATGGTGCCTGGCTGAAAAAAATTCTTGTATTTCTTAATAATCCTATATCAAATCCGACTGACAGTCAAGTATTAATGAACTAATATTAAGCATAATTAAAATAAGTCTTATGTTAAATGTCAAATGGAGTGGACAATTCTATCATTTGTCAGAGATGAGTGCATTAAAGAGCATAAGCAAAGACAGTAACTTTACAATGCTTATTTAAGAGCGGTTTATTTATATTCATGGTTTAACAGGGTGTTAAAGCAACTTTATGCTGTGTGCCTGTCTCGGTCCACTGTTGTTTTTGAGACTGTCACAGTGCATTGTGGTTTATATCGACCAGTCTAGTGACTATATCTGTATGCTAATTTTCAAGGTGCATTGAGTGAACTACTTTTGCACCCACTGGACAATGGGACATCACTAAAAATGCACACATTTAGTGCCCTATTGTAGGGATTCTGTGGACATTCAGGTGCCTTTGCTTAGTGCAATCTTTTTTCCATGCCCTATAACCTAGCAACAGCATGGAATCTCTGCAAGCAGTACAACTATTAGCATAAAAACAGTCACCAAAGTTCATCCTGACATGTTTCCTGGGGTTGCCACTGTTCCCAGTTTGATACTGGCTCTGTCCAACACATGCATCTAGCAGAGGGAGTGACGTTTGAGTGAGCTCCCTGTGAAGCCTTAGATCCATTTTCAGATCCTTGGGCCGACTCTTGCTGCTTTCATTAGGAACACCTATGGCTTGGACATAGCTGGGGTGTGTTGTAGGGACACAAACAGGATTATTTGAAATTCAAAATTCCAAACTGCAGGAGTAATTGCTCATTTGGCTCTGAATGAACAGTCTTTGATCATGTTTCTCTATCTGACAAGAGGACAGTGCTCCAAAACATGAGGTGACATTTTGTTAGGCGGTACCAGAACCAATTATTTATTTTCGTTCTTTTGTCTCTTATCACAAAAAACCTGTGCCGCACTCATGCAGACCAATTCAAATTAGAGTGTCTATTTTTTGTGCCTCTGCTGGTGAAGCTGTCTTAACGCTGATACTGAGACACAGGGAAGAGATTACCAAGAAAACTTTGAGTGCCAGCTCAGGTAAGTGATCATTAAATCAGTACTCGCTTTCACTTCATCCTTCTTCAAAAACTGTTCTCCGAAGAAGAGCCACAAGCAGCACACTGCCTTCTCAGTCTGAACTTGGTTATTCCTAAATCAACTTGTGATTAATATATTTTATGAAGAATCTATGAAGATCTGTCTTTTTAAAGGGTTCTGTACCAGGTAAGTATTAAAAGATATGTTGTGTATTTTAGAAAGTTGTTGCAATCCAGCCAAAAATCCAAGCAACTCTTCACCACCATGTGGTGAATGTAGCACTAAATGTGACCACTGAAACCGAGAAACAGTGACAATACTTTTCAAGTCCAATATTAACAATATTAATACTAACTGTACTTAGTTTTGGTGTGCAATTTTACTAAGGCCAATTAGAAAGGAGTGCAATATTAACTGTACTTTAAGGCCATGAAGGGACTGTGTAATAGTTTGTGTATAATGTGGATGTGATTTTTTTGTAATGCTTTATGTGTAGTTTTTGTAGCTCTCAGTCACTGGAAGGTTTTGAGTACTGTAACTTGTGAAATCTGTTGTCCATTTTCATTGTGCCCTTAATGACCAAGACAAACTTCTTCATTTGGAAACAATAAAGGCTTATCTTATATTATCAAAGATCAACCTTACACAAATTATTGTACAGTCAAGAGGGAGACACTAATTGTGGCACTGAAAAAAAAAAATAAAAAAATCCCAAAGCTCCTAAACCAATCAATTTTTTGGGCTCCAACGCTTTTTAAGAACCATGACCATCCCATGAAAATTGAAAAGCTAAATGTCATAAAGAGGAAGAGGAAATGAGACGTGTGAGAGGCAGGACTGATAATGTCTGCCGTGTTTGAGTAGATTATGTTTGATGAAGGTCCACCGCTGCCCCTGTCTCTAAACACCAACTGTGCGTGATAAAATCTAACAACACACTAATTAAATAGAAATGACAGCAATAAGGAAGAGGCTTGATGTGGTCTTTCACTCATGTCTCTTATGAATCCGTTACGTTTGTGGATAAAGGGGAGTGACTAATTAGATAAAGCATTTGGCTGAATGTTTTCTATTCTGGGATATTGTCTGGGAACGATAAAAGTTAATCTGCTATAATGAGGAAAGTAGTAAACAAGTGATGTTGTCAATTTCAATATGCAAATATATAATCTGTTTCTCTATTCTCAGCAAACAAACAAATATTTTGTGAGATTTAGAGTTTTACGCTATATTACAAAGAACTGCTCTGTATTTCAAAAATGCAAATTTGACATACCAAAAATACAAAAATATCCGACATGTCGACAACACACTTTTCAATATCGATCACTTTAAAGGGAAGGATGAAACCACTAGGCTTGTCATGATAACAATTCTGAAGTGTGATATATTGCTGAGTTAAACAATAAACAATCAAATTGAAACTAATGTATGCCAGAAAATAACCCTAAAGTAGGATTATGAACAAAAACGTATTCTAAAAAAACATGACCTGCAATCAATAAACAGCCAAATGAAACACTTTAGTAGGAAGTTTGTATCTATAATTAGTTATTTATTCAACTCTCTAAAGCTCAAATCAAACAAAAAAATAACAAAGTGTTCTCCACTAGTACAAAGAAAAAGTCCCCAAGATAAACACTGACCCTCAAAAATGATTGTTCCATCAGTCATATATTGAACGATAAGTCCATATAGTAATTATCATGAGAAGCCTAGAAACAAATGCTCTGCTTACACTCCTACCCGAGTACACAACAGTTAATGTTATACCAGTTAATAAGGCAATGACAAATGATAAATGATGTAGAATATTTACCAAATGAGAGCCAGCAGAATCACATATCAGTCCTAAGGTACAGGGTTACCACTAGGGGTTGGTGAAAAAGGTTCAATATCCAAATATTTTTCCTCATTATTGATTGGTCACAATTTTCAAAATATATTGTTTCTTTTATCGTCTTATTCACCTTATTCCAGAAGTTGCCGTGGGCGCTGCCATTGTCATTTGGGTTGCATCATTTTGGATGGGGCTGGAGATTTTGACAGCAAGTAAGTTCTATTCGGACTAGAGAGCCGTTTTAAAGCTCCTCCCATAGAATCGGTGATCGGTGAACATGGAACATTTTATCCAAATCAACACTACATTATATCATATTTTTGAGGTGAAACTTTTCCCGAATTCACCATTGAAAAGAATGGGATTCCCTCTTAACTGCCGCCACAAAGAAAGCACAGTTTGAGGCATTTAGAGGCAAGAGTGGGCAAGGCCAAATAAGGTCAATAGAAACAAAGAAAAAAAGATAATTTCATCAAGTCAAGTTTCTTCAAGTCAAGTCTGAACTGCAAATCATGTTTTTACTAACAGTGGATTGGCTGTAGACCTAGACCTAGAATTTAAAAGCCCCAAGCATATCACTGACGATTAGAGATGACTGAATCTCCATCAATTAAAATTTGATTAACTGCAACTAAATTACAAGGATACATTTTACTACCTTTGCTCTGACAGAAATATTTACATAATTTTCTGTTAATCTATTCTGAATATCAAAAGGAAAGCCAATTAAAAAAGAATTATGACAAAAGAGCATTATATAGTGTAAAACCAACCACTTAATTAACTAGATTTACTTGCTGACAGCCGGACAAAGACAGAAATGGTATCCAATATCCAGTAACCATGATAAATAACTTTACTTTGAAGCTGGCCATGGCCTTTAATATGATCTGCAGGGCATAGATTTATGGCCACGTCCGAGCACCAAAGCACAGTTATCAGCTTGCACCACTAACAATAACTGGCAGTGCAATAAGAGGCAAAAGCAGGTTAGCACCGGTCAAGGTACCAACTCCTTTATGTGAAAGATGTGCTGTGAAAACAGGCACGTGTTTTCATGAGCCTTCAGTGGTGTCAGGGCATAAGTGACTCATATGGGAATGAGGTTTGTCAATGCAAAGGTCCAGTACAAAACGGCTTTGAAAGAGCCTTAATTGGCGAAGGTGAGTTAAAAGGATACATTTAGTGATTCTGGCAAACTGTAATGTGCCATAACAGCTTAAAGAAAGAAAACCTGTCCATTTCTGTGAATTCCCTAATTATTAATATCAAGACAACCTGTTACTCAACTAATTCCAATGTCGTAACTGTAGTGGCCAAACCTGCTACTGAGATGTGTACAAACACCGGTCGCTATGGCTGATGCGCTTCAAATGGCTATCGTGTCTAATTACCATGCTTTACTCTAGGCCATGGGTCAGTGAGTTGTAGATAACTTTATTTACATAAGAAATGAAAAAAAAAAAAAAAAAAAAAAAAAATTGGCCCCCACTGGGTCACACACCTCATTACGTTATCACACGACACACCTTTATACCTGGCCAGACACGTACAGGTATAATTCAAGGGCGCCACCTGCAGGCCAACCAGACACCATATAATTGCAATCAAGTTATATTGTGTTTTTGGGCACTCAAAGACGCTTTATTTTGTATTATTAATTTGATCCATTTGCAGCGACACAGGCCCACCCAACCACCAATCCACACATCACATTCATACAGTGGGTGAAGTGTCTTGCCTTAGGACACAATGCCAATATGCACTGGTCCAAGTGAGCGGTCTGTCCTGACCACTTTGCCACAGTCGCTCCATGTTAAAAGATGATGATGGTGATCAATACCTCCAAAAATATTTTTTAAATGGAAAAAAGGTATAGTATGAGGGCATAGTCTCTGTAAGGGAACTCCTCATTGGCCCAGAATGCACAAGTAATGTGATCTCTGTGTAGGTTAAACATGATGCAGTAGCCTTCGGAGCAAAGCAGACAACAAAAACACAGCAATATACTACAACTGATATTATGTGAATGACTTGCCTCGCTCTAAAACTCAACTCTTGTGTGTGCGATGTGGTGGTGACCCAAGATTCCTTACAGTGCACTCTAATGCAGATAAATTAAGGTATCGGTTCGGGTCTGGTTGTGTTTAAAAATCACAGTGAGAGCTTGTTTACAGCCCTGACTCACCGCTTGCACAGTGGATGACAACAGCATACTGCTCACCTTACATCAGCTGGGCTCACAACCAACTCTAAACTGTGGTGATCTGATTCAAAGTTTCCAACAAAGTGGATGCAAGGTAGAAGTATTAAGTTAAACTTTGAATAACTCATAAAATCTGGCAAAATGCGACTGTATGTCTTTAGTAATTTATTTGATCAATTAGTCAGCTAATTTATTGGGATAATTTGGATTTATACACACAGCTGAAAGGAGGAGGCATGGAATGTGTTTAATCTGCCTATTTACATATGAAGTCAATGTTTACCGGTCCTTTTCTGGGCAACTGTTGTGGGTAAAGTGTAGTTAGGGTCAGATCAAAGCGAGAATACATTTTTGGGAGTTCATGTCCTGCTATTTTTCAGTGCACAGGTCTTTAGTCAACCAAGAATTCAGTAGACCAATAACAGCCCTATAAAATAATTTGGGAGTGTCAACATTGAATCTCACACTAATATGAATCTGTCCAACTGATGTAGCAACAAACAACATATTTATCTTGAACCAATACTGCAGAACATTGTGTCTAAATCTGGCAAATATAGTTTAAACATGCAACCATTGAATCACTCATATAACAATTTTGTATAATTTTCTTTAGAAGTAATGGTTTAAAAGTTATCTCACTGGACTCCTGTGAAATCCTGAGCTTGATTAAAAACAGCCAAGTTGATACGTGCATCCAACCTACCAAATCCAGATCATGGCTACAGTATAATGTACAGTACAGCACTAAAGCTGCAACACAGAAGCTGTGTCTTTGTGAAAAGTTGGATAGTACTTTTCAAATGTTGCCGTGTTACAAATCCCTGAAAAAGGCTAAAAGGCCAGAATGACCTTTGTTCACTCTAAAGCTTTTATAAGACTATTAACGGTGTGAACTTGTGAGCGCAGGCCTGGCTCACTGTGGGGCAGTGGTAAAGGTGAAATTATTACCAGTCGCGCTGCTTTTTTCCTCAGGACATTTTCAGTGTCATTTTGCTTCATTTTCCGGCGGCAGTTTGAACCCTGGTCCTCAGCAACACAAAGTGATAATTTTAAAAACACCTGCAGTTACACCAAGTAGGATATAGGAGCAGATTTAAATAAGCTGCAATTCAAGGAAAATACCTCACCTCGACAAGCAAGAGACATGTACCTCATATGGGCAATCACATTTAATATAGCACTTTTCCACCTTCAAGGCGTTTTACATCAAGGCACCACTCACCCATTCACAAACACATTCACACACCAGCGACACTGAGGGTGAGGTGGCTTGAGTGTCTTGCCCAAGGACAGAACAACAGCATGTATCTGTGGGAGCTGGAATCACACGACCAACCTGTGGGTATTCCTGTCATGATAACAAACCCTGAGGTACAATATCGGTGAAAGCCGGTAATATTGAAATATGACCTGCAATACATAAATAACAGAATGCACACACTTAAAGTAGTTATTTTGTTTATATAATGAGTCATAGAAGTTCATAATTCAACTCTCAAAAGCTCTAATCTCATCGTGGTAATGAAAAAAAAAAAAAGAGTTTTCCTGCAGGTACAAAGAAAAAGTATCCACGATAAATATTGACACCTATATATACCAGATTGCTCTAACCACACTGCCGCTACATAATAATAATACCTTTTGACAGATGTGGACATTAGTTTACGTGTGAAGCAGTCACCAATCTGAAGATGATGATAGTTCTTTTACCTTAAAAGAGCACTATGTAACCTTGTGTTGATGTCATCTTGGTTTGCCTGGAAGGTTTCACAGTATGGAATGAATCTTCTGTGTGTTTATTCAATTGCATGTACTTTAGATACCTTGAAAACTACATTCTGACCAAACGAGGGTGTGCGTTTGGAAAAGTATCTGTGACTGAGCAAAGAGCTACATAACATTTGCAAACGTTCTGTTGATTTTCCCAAAAAAGCATATTGCCACAGGAGTGAGGTCACAATTCGGTTTTTATCAGCACATCTTGACCTGTCACAATAATTCATATATTGAACCATAAGTGGAAAGTTGGAATAATATTTTTTGGGGGCAATATTTATCACGTGTACATTTTATTTGCACTACTGGGAAATGTTTGGTTATTTTTTGGTTATATGATAAGATTTAAGCTGTAGAAGGTTGAATTATTAAAAATGTATGGCTGTAGGCACTGGGATCGCCCCTTTTAGTACTCAGTTTGTATCTGTAATGAGTCATACATGTTTCATACTACTGTTGATTTATTGCAAATTCATGATTTTTTTTACAAAATTGTAGATTTAGAATATTTTTTGTAGTTTAAATCTGATCTTGGGTTATTGTGTCAGTGGCACAGTTTCAGTATTATCATTTACAGTCAATATTTACATCAGCGATATCATACTTCAAAATATGTTATTGTGACAGGCCTAACCATATCGCCTAGCCCTAATTCCAGAAATATTCCAGGAAAAGCAAAACATCTCCATGAAGACAAACCGGCTGAAAAGTTTAATAGTGCCACTTAAAAACAAATTAAGGATCTAGACTAGACTCAACTGAAAAATCTTCCCTGCCTCGAAGTGGGAATAAATGGACAGAGAGAATACATGCCACAACAGTGAACCTCCAAAAACGGTTGAAAATTGTATTGCTCAATTCCAAATCCCTTAGGAAAACAAACCTTCTTCAAACATTCGAGTTCTACTTCATCCTTGCATCTGCTGGACAACAGTAATTACATTATTCTAAGCAGGACGCAGCTCTGGACAGCTTTCAGGGCAGACAAATGATAAGGCTCCATGGGGAACAGGGAGGTAACACTGAGGAGAGCGCCTGAGAAATTGCTTTTACACCTTCTCCCTGGAAGAGCTCGAAACTCACACATCTTACCACACCAGCAATGAGACCGTTTATATTAGATTATTCTTAGTACCAACTATTCGGCTTTGGGAGCATTTTATTTTCCTATAAGTCACTGGAGCCATATGCTAGAGATTAGGCGACACAAAAAGCAAGAACAAACGAATTATGAGAATCCTGATAGGCACAATAGATCTGGATGAATCTATGTGACCCAGTTTGGCCTCAAAAACAGAAACAGGAAAAAGCAGCTGGACTAAAGAGGCAGGACATAAAAAATGAGTGAATTAATAAAAAATTAAAAAAAATCTAAAAATCTGTAGTTCACCCATAAATTAATCCGAAGCAAGGTAATCAAATGTGATAATGACAGTTGGATAATATGGAGCTTTTTACTGGTTTATTAAAAAGTCACATATTCTTTCTTCCATTAAAGAGGGGGTATTTTACTTCTATGGGCTATTAACTGCCAACACATAACATATTTAGATCACAATGTTACATATTATTGTTTTGAAAATGCTATATTTGTAGAAAACTACATATTAGCATTTCATTAATGTCATTAACGTTTCACATTCATTCGGAGTCCCCCCTCCTTTTGCTCCCTGCGTTAAGTCATTCCCCTTTCAGAGCACTATCTCAACATAATCAGTGCGCATCCCACTAATAAAACTGCTGCACATCGCATCAGGTTTGTCAAGTTGCTGTGTACAGTTTTGTATCATGTTTTTGTATATTTATGGAGAACTGCTGTGCGGGAGAAATGGTGACATAGATTTGTGAACTGAGCATTGCACAGAATCTTACAGCTACCCATAAGGAGGTTTCAAATAGAGCCCAGGATGACATCTAAAATTTCTTCAGGCATGTTTATGATAAGGAAACAATATAATATCATTGTAGCTCAAAATATTTTTGCATTATACCCCTCTTTAAGCAAATCTCAACGAGCATATTGCCTTTTAGACTGTAATAACCAAGGTAAATGTACTTATTTTTAAGGAACTTTTGAAGCTCTGCATTTCATTTCCGTGACAGACAGTTGAGATAACTCCACACAAGACTAACCCAGAAAATGGCTGAGGCTAAAATTTTGTTGATTGCTGATATGCAATTTCAGAGCTTTAGCTTTGCAAATATATATATAGTTTTCTGAGGTTAAGGATGACAGCAAGTCCAGAAAGAAAGTCTACAACTTGTGACAGCACTAAACAGCAGGATAGTGCTTTAAACATTACCCAGAAATGGAACTGTAGAGTTTGACAAGAAAAACACTTAAATACATCACCTCTGCACAGTTGCAAGTGCAGCTGCAGACCAAGATTGTGACGAGGCATAGCCAGACTTTTAAGACCAAGAACAGTCTGAGCGTTTTCATAATTTGTGGAAGTTTGGATTGGAGTTTTGAAAAGCTAAACTTCTGAAAGTGGAATGATACAACACTCATCATTTGAGGCTAAATTTGCAGATCTAATTGTTATTGTGTAATACATGTAATAACATAGTTCTCCAAAATAGTTCAGTTGAACAATAATTGTGAATTATCTAAAATCTAAAAATGAAAACACATAACTCTTGTTTAGTCTTGACTTTGCATTATAGCTATTTCAAAAATTTAAATAACTACAAATAGGTGTTATTTATAACACAGGTGTGTCAAAAATATAAAAAATGTGTAATTGTGTCATTCTGCTCTAAACTGTGTCCTATTCTACTAGACTATTAAAATGTAAAGCAGTGTTCCCACAGCTAATACAGCAGGTTGTCTTACCTGTGTCGGTGCTCATCATGTCCTCCCTGTCCATGTATGACCACCTGTCCCGAGGCGTGCTTGCCTCTTTGGGAGAGTCGATGTGTGGGATGAGCACATCCTCCAGGCCCAGGTCAAAGCGCTTGTGCTTAGAGTTGTCCGGGAGGAAGAAAAAGGCCCCGAAACATAACGTGATGAAGGCACTGAGAATGAGCAGCAGGATGAACTTCTCCGAGAGCCTGAGTGTAGCCCTGTGGTGGGGGAACGAGGAGGTGCCCGTTGAGAGGGTAGGTATCCTGCGGCCAGACAGCGGCAGGAGGGCGGGAGTGGTCATGTTTTACACTCTGGACGTGAACTTGGCTCAGGGAGGGGTTAGGGGTCACAGGGGGTGGGTCTAACACTGCCACAGGTGTTGTAGTAGCAGCATTCACGGTCTGAGCCACGTTATTATCTCATGCCAGCAATGATAAATCCAGAAACCAGGAAGAAGAAGGGCTGTAGTCCCTCAGTGATGGAGGTCAGCAGGACAACTGTCATGGTGAATCTGAAAACAACATGAAATCAATAGGAAAATATTCTTAAATAATTTGCCAAGTCGAATGACAATTTTGTTCTTCTAGTAACAACTACTTAGTTTTAATAAGCACAATACAGCCATATGCAAATGTGAAGAATACCTGTTACATTTTGTTTAAAAAAAAACAAGAAAGCAAAAGAAAGGGTACAAAAGCTCGCTAGCCATAACAAACACGACGAATGGTAAACATCTCTCTAAACAAACGCCACGAGTATTAATGACATAATCGAGTCATTATTTCCAACACACGCTCAATAATATAAAGGAGGCTTCGTCCAAAACGCAGCATGCCTGGCAGTCACAGCCAAAATGATGCATTTTCAGCTTTAACATATTGACAAATCTACTGTATCGTGTTTAATTTTCATTAAAGGGTGAGAGGCTTACTGGAAAATCCGCGCTGATTCGCCTTGTTACCTTAGGACATGAAATAAAAGATGTGCTTCTGCTCAGCATCTGCTCAGACGGGGATGGCTTTAAAGAGCTCCCTTCAACACAACAGGACGTGGAAATTACCTTTGGGTCAATTTATCAGTGACAATTCTGCAGAAAACCGTATTTCAGCCCGGGATTGTTTTGCAGTAGTTTCCGCCGAGGCTGTGTGGCTATGATGTGTCCACACTGAATACCAAGTTCATTCCCTGACAGTGGCAGTCTGTGAGATGATGATTAGCCCATACATAATGCTAGCTAACAGCGAGTGGCTAACTTAACAAGCCTGTGTGTAAATGTAACAAACCACCGAGCTATTAACATCTAAAAACGCAAAAGGGCACACAACAAAGCCAGGCTAATAAGTCAGTTTAGACACATTTAGCATCCAGCCGCGGAGCTCCTGGTGTTAGCTATTAGCATATGTGGCTACGGCTAGCTAGCTGGTTATCAATTGACAGAGGCGGTCTCTCGCGCTGCATCACCTCCTTTCTCATTTGCTCGGTGAAATGGGAGAAATGCGGTGCTTGTCAGGGATCCGGATCCGGCGTCTGGAAGAACAGGCTGTAGCAGGTGTCCTCATATCCGTAAATATTATAATGTCCGCGGAGAAAGCCTTCAGATCATAGCCACACAACCGCGGAGCTCCGCGGACGTCGAGAGCACGAGTGGCCGCACTGTCGGACTGCTGCGGCGGACTGACTGACTGGATCTGCCGCTACTCCGAGATCTGGATCAACTACTCTGCCCTGCGCCTGCGAGGGAGCGTCTCACAATTACCATGCGACAACTTCACTTTTCCAATGGTGGTTTGAGTCCAAAATGCCATACCTCCAACATAATGACAAATTATATGTAAAATTATGTTAATGACATATAGACCTAGTAAGGTTTATACTTAGTTTAGTAACTCATTAAAATGAACCAAATGTGAGACTAGACATGACTCGAGATTGCATGAAATTTAACTATTTTTTAAAGCACACTTTATGAGACTTAATAAAGAGACAGACAAGCACATTTGGTAGGTTATTGACTTGACCTTGTCATGGACACAAATTTAAAGCTGCATAACACCTAAGCCCTTCTCAGCCTTTTGATCCAAAATATGTGACATTTGTGAGCCTCATAAATAAACGACGTGCATACTAATGGATCTAAATATCCATTTTCCAACACCAGACATTAGCCTGCTGATAAAATTAAATTAAAAGTCTTCACCATCAAGAGTTGAATAGAGACCATCTGACAATGTTCATCCTCCTGTGGGATGGACAAACTCTATCTTCTGCCTACTCTAGTTTGTGTCCAAAATATTATGATGTAATATAGATTATACACATATCATGATGTGATATATATTTTCCACATGCTGTAATTTAGGCTACATGTAATATAGAATAAAACATAATTTGGGCTACTGAAATTACCTGTTAATTCATGCATTATTGTGCATTTATTGAGCCCAAACCCAAGTAGGGCAGTGAGAAGCAGTGGCATGATGCAGCTGTGCATCATAAACAGGCACTCAGTGAGATCACAGGTGTACTCTACTTTATTGAAAAACAGGTTTCAGGGGAAACACACTTCACCACAGCGCTCCTCTTTTGCCTTGACAATGTTCCATCTTTTCTCACAGCACAAAAACACTGTCCCCAGTATTAGACAGGTGTCACTTCTGCAGTTCCTGTTGGCCACACTCTCAGCCCCAGTCCTGCCTCGGCTTTTCTCAGACTGAAAGGTGTAATTTATTAGAAACCTCAATGATGACACTTCTCCAGCTGCTTGGTTTTTCAATAGTTGGGTCCGCAGTAGCAGGTTACCATGATTTGTTGCACAGTGTAAAACCTAACACAACATCGAAAGCTATACCAGTTCAAGTTATGTGATTGAGAGAACCCAAACTCTCTCTGAATAACCATTGTTGTTGAATGACACATAATTACAACGTAAAACACAGAAAAAATATAATGTACAAGTAAGTAGCATGCTGGAGAGATGTCCATCATCAGCAGTCATGACTACAGTAAATGGCAATTATTTAAGTGTCCACAATAAACATGGGAAGTCCCCAAACATTGTGCTGAAAAGATGAGCACCTGGATTAATTGGGTGACTATATGATTAAATATAAAATCAGATCTAAAATTGTGTGTTTTTAACTAATGTAAATTATTGCCAGTCAACTGTTTTGACTATAGTGATAATACTGAAGTGTTAAAAGTTATCATCCGTAAGTTTATTTGATTTCTTTTTTTTTTTTGCTAGTACATGGTAGACGTGAAACCGGTAATTTGCTTTGTTTAGCTCATATTCTGAGATAAACAAACTTATTTTCTTATTATTATTTCAGATTATGAGGACAAACAAGTGAGGTGAACAAAAAGTTTACAGTCTCATTTTATGTTTTGTTGCTGCCGTGGAAACACTTCATAAACCAAAGCTCTGGAGGCTGTTTGTCTGCACTCCACACACCTCAGTGAGCTTTTTCCCGACAGGTGATCTATCACGGGATAACATCCAGCCATAAACACATCCATGGCATTTTGCTGAGTACAGACACAGACTGCAGTGTCCATCATGAGCCAGTCCTTGAGTCGCCCCCAGGCCCGGCCTTCACCACAGTGGCAACAACAGGGCCAGAGGGGCACTTTGATTTACAGTGTGCCCCCTCAGTCTGTGAATTAGTGCTAAAGTCCTATGGGCCTCACCGTGCAGCTCTGCGAGAGGGACCACACAAGAACCAAAAAGAGCTGAGCAGACACAAAAACACTGACAGTCCCAGAAAGTAGGAAGGAGGCTGTCGACTGCTTCAATGCTTTTCTGATGATCATTGTCAAGGGGATGGTTGAAAAATTTATCATACATTTGGCACAAAGGAAGAACACTCAAGTTTATGGGGTGGAAAATCAAAATGGTAGAAAAAAACAACATGGCATTTACAGAAATGGCTTTTTCTTGGCCTTGTTCACCTTATATTTAATGTTTGAAATTACATTACAGTTGGTGACCATTTTATGAAGGGGAAAAGTTGGCGTATAATTTAAAATATACAGGTAATTCAGTTTTTGGTTCATTTGTGAGACTTTAATTTCATTGTATTGTATTTTAGTTCATAGTGTATTTTAAATATTCATGATTTTTAATGAACTGTATACAGTGACGTGCAGTCAGGGGAGGTCATCACAGAGAAAAAAATATTGAAATGGTTATATTTATCCAATGATTTGGTCTTCAAAATCAAACTGAATGCATGTATTGGTACACTACATTTCTGTATTATCCAGAAGTCCTATTTACCCTTTGCTGGGTCAATACACTTAATTAAAAAAAAACAAAAAACAATCATAGCAACCATGTTTGTTCCTAGTCCAGCTGTCAAAATCACAAAACATATACAAAAAACAGTAACAACATATGTAAAACCAAGTCATAATGATAGTTTCTGATTAACAGTTTGTGAGTAAAAGTGTAAATTATAAAAGTCCAGTCTGTCGGGGGAACACAAGGACGGCTCTCACCTCTGGCTCTCGGTTGCGAGGGTGCTTAAAGAAACCTGTGTCTCAAGTGTCAATCCCACGGTCTGCTGCCCCTAACTGCATATAGTCCCCACAAGTGTGCTACTATTGGCTCAGTGATGTGACATTGTGCTTAATGGTGCAGCAGAGCGTATCTTCTTTACTCCACCATCATCATCAGTGAGCATTCTGAGAAGAGTGAGGCATCATGGGAAAATAAACAGAATTGTCCACATGGATGCATCTTGTTCCAACATAAAGCAGTTTGAATGTTTTCCAAAAGTTAATTAAAGGGCATAGCAGGTTTCTATGATTTTCTAATTACTGGTGGGATAGCTCCAGAGATAAAGACAACATTATGCTTGCTAGGTAAGTCATATCTATTGCTCACATCCAGCCAGGAAGTAAAATGAGAATGTTGACCAAAACTACAAAATTTGAGGAAAAAAAATATGATTTTTTTGTTAAATAGTAAATATAATTATGTTAACTACAGAACAATTTTGGTACTACAAATTGCCTTATATGGTATTTACAGACATTTGGATGTTTCTGATTGCATTGGTTTGTTTGCTATTATTATTTAAGAAAGATATTGTAACTCCAAAAGGGCAACTGAAGTAGTTTTTAAATGTGCTATATAAATAAAACTGAATTCAACTGAAAAGTAACAATCTGACATATTGCATATATCATGTTTGTTGTTTATTTTCTGTGCAGGGATATACACAGTCCTGAGTGTTGGCACAGCAGTAGCCGTTACAGAAAATGAATTGTACTGTTGTTGACAGTGATATGCGAATATGATCTCCCAAACACCACCAGTCTGTCTCCGTCTCCAGGTCTGGGTGACACAGCCTCTCATTTTTATAAAGCTACGGACACTCTGCTGCTGCTACCACTTTATTAAGATACCGTGGCATGAAAACAAGTGCACTTTTCACTCTATGGAGTGGACTGGCTCTCCTGGCGCCAATGAAACTGGCTTTAAAGCATTTTCCCAAGTGCACTAATTTGAGTTGTGAGCTAGTTAGGCCCCACTCAGACTTGGGTAAATGTATTACAGTGGTGACATTGGCTTTACCTCTTTGTCTCTAATGGAGTTACACAGTGTTCAGTCTGAGTGACCTGCCCTCTCTAAACGGAGGGTCACAGCTGCTCATGAATACCAAGGCAAGTGCTGACTCCTGGCAGGTAAGTGAATGGAGAATTAAGTCTACAATAAAGTGAATTAAACAAGACTCTCAGTACCTATTCAATACAAAAGCTACTGGTTGGTAAAGGAATAGGAACATTTCTATCACTTGTTTGTGCCGTTTGTCTCCATGGAGATTGTCTCTCTCCATCTTCTCTATGTTGCACTTATTCAATTAAAGGTGCTTTTATTGCACAAAAACCTTGAAAAGCATGCATTTTTACTGTGAGCGTGGCCACTTATACGCAGATGTAATCTGTGGGGTCATCTGATTGTTTCCATGGAGATAGACAAGTTTTTAGATAGATTGTGTGGAAACAAGCAAACAGCGGGACCTCAACCAGTACCGTTAGAGTGCACCTTTAATACATTATGACTGCACTGATTATTGGTTGCTCGACTGTTCTGCAGTCACAATAAGAAAAAAAAGTTCAGTAGTTTTTGATTTTGGTTTTGTAAAGTGCATGTTAAATACTCTCATTGCCTTTTGAAAAAAAAAAATAATAATTTAAACAAAAGGTAAAAAGACCTTATTACCAATGTGTGTAGTGAAGATAACCCTGTGTGTTTAGGCATTGGCACAGTGCATTGGAGTGGTTGGTATTTTTGGGTGAGGGATGTCAGGAGCTGTCAGAACACTGTATACCTCCATCTCCATCATCTGCAGACGCGGTTCTGTTTTGTGTCCTTGCTCTAAGTATAGATTCATTAAAAGAGGTGCATGAAACACAGTAAATATTGAGTTCTATTGCTGGGTTTCAGATGACATCACAACATTAAATAGGCTTATTATTCAATACAGATGGGGCCAGCTTAGCGGAATATTGTTAATATGCTGATTTTTTGTTGTATTATGTTAGCAAATTCTAGGATCTAGTCACAAACAATAAATGTTTGAGTCTACGTAAGATTTTTTTTTGAGCTGAAAATAAAATCACAAAATTTAAAAAAAAGATTTGAAGGGCTAACACATGTTTGGTGCACTTGCAACTATCTGTGGTAAACGTAATTGTATTTAATGTGTTCAATGTGTAAAGTGTATTCAGTTCTTTTTTTTTTTTTGGTTTTTCTGTTTTCTTCTAGAGGACTGCATTTTTGCACTATTCAGCATTTTGTAACTGTTGTTTGGAAAAGTGCTCCACAAATAGAGATCTAAGGGCTTGATATAAAAAAAAAGTT
>JAIEZT010000009.1:12504044-12513526 GCA_019594935.1 Periophthalmus modestus
CTTATGAGATTTTGGCATAAAAGCAAATGATAATGGTGAATGGTCACATTTTTACACTTTCTAGGCACTCAAAGCGCTCCACATCAAAGACCACTCATCCATTCACACACACATTCATTCACCAGTGTACACAGACACTGGGGGTGAGGCTAAAAGTGTCTTGCCCAAGGACACAACGATAGCATTCATCTGTGGGAGCTGGATTCACAGCATTAACCAGTGGTTCTGACCGCTCGATCAATGACGTTTATGTCAAGAGTGGGATTTGAACTGCCAACCTTCAGAGAACAAAATGAGCGACTGTCACCCCAAAAACAGCAGACTTTATCCGCAGTTGAATGTGTTATTCTTCTCTCAGATTCCCCACCTAGCATCTATAATAGACCAGGGGTTCTTAACCTGTTTGACCTTGGGGCCCAACTTTTTCTGTAAAAAGTAACCGTGGGTCCAATCTCATATTAAATGTATTATATTCTTCTGATTTTGCGGCCCTCAAGAGGGTGCTGGCTGCCATACTTCGCACTGTGGGGTTAAGAATCACTGAGTTAGACCATTACATACATACTGCTTTTGATCTTTATCTAGGCGCAGACACATTTCAACTCAAGATATTAATCAGCTTCAAGTTTGTTCTAAAGCTAACACATCATTCCTGTTTTCATCCATGATTGATATTGTTTTGTATTTGTTTTTCGGAGTCTAATAGGTTAGAAAATAAATGATGCTGTTACGGTTCCGCCTGTACCTCCCAGCAGCTGCGGGGTGGCCTGATTAGACACAGCAAGACTAATTACT
Source organism: Periophthalmus modestus (assembly GCA_019594935.1). Lineage (NCBI taxonomy): Eukaryota > Metazoa > Chordata > Actinopteri > Gobiiformes > Gobiidae > Periophthalmus > Periophthalmus modestus. The sequence goes on from JAIEZT010000009.1 coordinate 12,504,840, forward strand.
TCCACTTGTTCAGAGGATTGTTTTTACTATTTTGATTAGCCTTGCGAAAATAAATCTGCTAATACTGAAACATTAATACAACTTCTCTGCTCCCAGATATCAGATTTCAGTCACTATTAAGCAGTAATTATATGTGAATTTACAGTGTATTTTCTCAGCCTAGAAAGTAGCAGCTGCACCATTACTGACACAGCTGTTCCTCTTGTCACCTGCGCATTGGGTGAATAGCCTCCTTAACTCTTTCATAGCTTGCATACAGCAAAAAAAAAAAAAAAAAAAAAAAAGGCAAAATATGTTAAATTTGAAAATGTTCAACTAAAAAATATATGTGTCAAATTATGTTAAAGAGGTAGAAATGAATTACAGATACTACAGATACTACAGTGAAGGCATGTCAGTGCCCCTTGTAAACATCTAATCTCTCATATATATTTGTAGGTTTATTTGCAAAAACAGGTAGATGCCATTTCAAAATTTAAATGCATTTTACTACAGTCAAAATATTGTTCCATCTCTCCTTGATAAAATCCATTTGACATCCATTGATAATACCCATAGAAGATGGTAACAAAAGTACGTTTTTTGGCAATTTTTCCAAACGGAGATATCTTTTTTGCTAAGCTCTTTCATCTGTCTTTACATAAGACAATGCAAATATATGTATTAGAAGACACAGTTAAGTTCTGAAATAGATAAGGTCTGTGTATGTGTGGTTTCAAAATATTCATTTGCACATTCTCACTTTGTCTACCAGATTATAAATGCAAAGTCCAAACAGCTCAGTACTTGTATTAACACTTACTCCTGAATGTTGTTTTTTCTTCAGCAAACACTTTCTTGTTCTTGAGAAAGGAATAGGAGCAAATACAGTAACTGCGAAGGACTTGTAAATAATCACCAGAACCATTGCCAACCAAAACACCAACATTATAAATAAGAAACACCTTCAGATATACATTGTTCATATTGATGAAACAATGCTTCTAGAAGAACTAAAGCTGATGTCTTTCTTGTCACATTCAAGTTGACTATGTTCTTAATATATTTTTAATCTACTGAGAAGCCCGGATGAATATTCCTAACCTGACTATAATCTTGTCCCTCTGTTGTGACTCGAGGATTTAAAATGTCCTGCTGCGACTTGTCACAGCCTCTTTGTGTGTGTTTAGGTGTAAACCGACTGGGCCCCGGGCCATTCCTTTTGCTCTAAAGGAATTTCTACATAACAATAGTCTTTAGCTCTTCATCTTTCAGCACTGTTCCTCCCCCTTCACAGTCTCACCAGCTGCACTGACTGAGTTCAGGCAGTGTGTGAACATGTACAAAAGAGTAAAACCAGGATAACAGAGAAATTACAGTTAGGCCATTAACTAGGCATTTCACTGCCTCAATGTTTTGTCTCCTCTCTTTTATAGTCAGTCATCCAAACAGAGGGGGTGACTAAAGTGCTTCCACAGAAGACAATGGTATGGTAAAGATACAGTTAAGACAAACACCTTTCGAAGTAACTATCCATAGCCTTTTTCTGTCTTCTTACTACAGTAAGAAAAAGAGGACTATAAAAGATGCATTTTTGTAATCTGGAACCTGCAAATTCTTTTATTGTTTCCTGACCCTTTCTATCTTATGCAAGTAACTGAGGTGCCATTTTAAAATCGAGTAGAATCCCTTACTTACTTTACTCATCTTGTAATAGAAACAAACCAATACCTGCTATTCACATTAAAAGTCTTATATTATGCAAAATGGACAGTGAGCTTTTAGCCATGTTATAATGTCGTTGCCTCCTCAAAAACATCTCATCCATCCATCATCCATCCATCATAGCATCCAGGGCTGAAATCATCCACATGATTCTAGCGAATGTGTATAAAGTTTAAAAACACAGTGGAGCACATCCTGTAATACCACATCACAAAGTGGAGTGTTTTCCGTTTGAGAGAAAAACTCAGCCTAAATTTGCAGGGTTTGTGTGTTAAACATGTGCAAATAAAACAAAACAAAACTGTGAGTATGTTTTTAATGAAACATCCCCACAGAAATATGAAATATTTTAACATAGATCAGAAAATAGTGTAATATGGGCCCTTTAATGTTTCTACTATAAACTGTTGCCCTTCTGATAGAGTCATGACATAACCATAACTGAGAATCTACAGAAAAATACTTTATTTACCTTCTCCCTCCACAGTACACTTGCTGGGATCTGCGGTCTTCCCATGGATTATCCCAACAACTGGATAACCATTGACATCCCCTGCTGGCTCGGAGGGCGAAAAGCAGATGTTGGCGACATCTTCCACTCCTGGGGCAGACTGCGGATCAAAGCTGCTCTCAGACAGGCTGCTCAGTCTCTGCAGGGTCACTCCTTTAGCACTGAGGATCTCTGCATCTGAACCACAACTTAAAAGTCTCTCAGCAAACTCCACTCCACCTCGGACATCCAGCAGAGCCTGGCGCAGCTGAGCTCTCTGTAAGTGGAGCTGGTTTCTGGAAGAAAATATAGTGGGTGTTTTAGGAGCCTTTACCATAACTTCTATGTGACTAATAAATTAACAGTTGTAATTCATCAAAAGGTTTTTAAAGAATTCAACAGGTGTTTTTTAGATTATAAAATGTGATAATGTCCAAATCCCAGAAGGGTGGCGATCGTTTTCCCTATTAATAACATGATACTTTCATAAGTTCAGAACTCAGGAAGCCTCTTTGATGAATGACAAAACATGTTCAGTCCAAAACATTTGTCCAGTTGACAGAATACAATTTTCTTTTGAAATTCCCATAAGCAATTAGTAATATAGTCATAAGGTCGCCTGTTATTCCATGTTATGGTATATGTAGGTTTTCTCTCATTGCTGTGTACCTGCGCTGTTTGTGTAGCTCTTCTAGGCGGCGCAGCAGGGACACACAGTGAGCCTCCACAGCACTGGCATATCCTCGAGCAAACCCCCTCACCTCCTGTGCCACCTCTTCCACACGGGACGTCAGGAGCTCCTGGGACTCATCCACCTTTACCGGGACACAGTGAGAGAGAATGTGGTTATGCTGAAGGTCAGGAAACACACTATTTAGAATTTAGAGCCAATTTCTTAACAGATGAGGGAAATTGAAATACAGAAACACATAATGTGATATTTATCATATTAGCAAGAAAATTCAATATCATAATAATATTAGCCACTGCAGCTATTCATAAAAACAGATGCAGAAAACCTTGTCATAGTTAGTACCACATCTTGAGTTGTTTTTTTGTCAAAATTGGCTCAATTCTCACAAAACAACATCACTTCAAATTGTCTTCATTTTCTGAACTACCTTTTGAAGTGACTCCTCCAGGCACTCCAGACGAGGACGCAGGTGGACCGAGACCAGTTCTCGGATGCGGTCTCCATGACGATCGATGACGTCGCGTGTGGGACCGCAGCGGTGGTCTCGGTGCAGAGTGGCAGCACACTCCAGGCATACAGGCAGATCACAGGGCTGACAGAAGAGGCGCAGCTCCTGTCCCGGGTGGAGGCAGCAGAGGACGGGACGACAGAGGCGACCACGGGACTTCAACTCATGGAGAGCCTGGACTGAGTGAGAGGAGGTCCGCTTCTGACGCCTGTGCAAGAGGAGATTGGTTTAAATCAGCGTGGACTGTGTTGTATCATGTATGTTCAAGGAAAAATTTCCCCTAAAACCAAAAACTTTTCATAATAATTTATTGAATTAGTACTTCCTGGTGTTAATTTTATGGTGATTATTTGTGATTATTTATGTTTTGATTTGTTGTATTGTGATTGTAATGTCTTTCTTATTCTGTAAAGCACTTTGATCTACTTTGAGTATGAATTGTGGTATACCAGGGGTGCCCAAACTCTTTTCACCGATGGCCATATCTTGAAAAATATTCAACACGGAGGGTCAATACAGTGGATAATTCAGATGGGTGCATTTAGCATACTTTAAATAAGGCTTGAAATATTATTATTAGGTCTGTATGACAACGCAATGTGATGTTATTAAGGTTATAATGGTAGATTTACTCAAATTTGCTGTAAAAAGCACTGATTATGATCAATTGGGCCAGGTCAACAGAAGGCCCGAGGGCCAATTAAAATTGCCCTGGGGGGCCACATTTGCCCCCTCCCGGGCCATAGTCTACACCCCTGTGCTATACAAATAGACTTGCCTCGCCTACTTCCACCAGCTGCTCTGTTTCATTGAGAGATCTAGACTATGTGCTATACATAAGGACCAGAAAACAAATTTGGCTGTTATGGCAAGTTAAGTTCATAAAAAGCCCACACACTTTTATTACAAAGCTCACACAGACATAACTTTGTACAGAACAGACATTCACTCAAGTAAATGCATCTGAGTGAATGTTAACTCCATTAATAGCAGTGAACCGTGCATTTACCTGTGCGCCTGGCAGCAGAACTCGCACAGGTTGATGGCGCAAATCTCGCAGCGGCTCTCGGCGGCGCCCTCCCCGCAGAGGTCACAGGGCAGCGGGCCGTCCGTCACCAGCATCTCCAAAAACACCTCATCCAGAGCCAAGTGGTCTGTGCTGAGCCCGGCCGGTCCTGTAGTCGGCAGATCCACTTCGGAGTCACAGTCGGGACACAGAACCGTAACGGAGGAGGAGGAGGGGGAGCGCGAGAACGGCTCCAGCTGCGCGATACAGTCCGAGCAGAATGTATGGAGACATGGTAAGAGTTTTGGATCCCGAAACAGGCGCTTGCAGACGTTACACACCGCCCTCGCGTTTACACTTGCCCCGTTTTGTACGTTTTCTGAGTGTATGGCGATTTGGCCCACGTTTCCTTCTTCTTCTTTAGACATTGCACTGCTCTTTTCAAGTAAGTTCCACGCGACCAAAAATCCCAGAATGTTCCACTTCACAAAACTCCACGAAATCAAGACAGGATTAAAACTGTAACAAACATCGTTGCACTCTTTTTTTAAGGCGTAAAAACTAACTCTGTGATTAAATTCCTGTGGTCACTCACGAGCTCTTTCATGCAGAAGTAGGTTGTATTCAGAGTTGATGGGACATTTGACACCCCTCTCAGTGCCTGACCAATGGGAGTTTCTGGAGGCCCTTGTGGGGTGGTCCTACCATCACTACCCCCTCTAGTGGCAGCATTGTAGGGTGCAGCAGCATCACAGAATTAAAAACAAATACTTTTTCACAAAATATTTTTTATAACCAAATACAAACTGAGAATCAGAAGAATTTATTACATTAAAGAAAAGTGTTTATGGTGGCAACTTCATTTATTTGATTTTTCCTTTACAGCCAAAAAGAAATAACCAAGGTTGCACTATAAGTTAATTGCCATATAATAAATATATAAATAAGTTAAATACAATTATAAAAATATCATCACTATCATCATTATTACATTTTCTCAAATTTTCTGAACAAAGATGTTATTGGGTTATCTATATTTAAAACATGAAATAACTGATCAGTCACTCCTCAGTGGCAGTGATCATATGGATCAAAGGAGACAATAAAGTCATTAAAACTCTTATGGGAGAGAGGCTAGGCCAATGTATAAAACAGTGATCATGGAGGTGAATTGTGTAGATGTGATCAGTGGTGAGGATGCCTTGTTGGTCTTGTACAGGTATGTTTGCTGCGTAACCCAGAGCCTGAAAATATATAAATACAATTAAAAGAATGAACGAGGAAATCTATCAACAGGCCTACAAGGCTGTGTTAAGTACCTGTTACAGTTGCTTGTGAAACTGAGATCTTCAAGTCGTTCTCAATCCTCAAATATAAGTATCGCTCATGTTTATGGGTGATACTGCTGTATCCACAGTGTATACACCAGCACTGTTAGATTTCAGGCTGGTGGTCCCATGTAGAACAGTCCCGCTCAGGTCGGTCCAGGTCACATTGGGCTCAGGAAACCAGCGCTCTGCCACAGCTGTCAAAGTGCTGTTCGATAATGTGAAAGATGGTGCTGAAAAGGCTGGAAGAAACACAAATCCATATCTGTTTGGATTAGAACAGGACAAGGGGGAAAGGGTGTATGGAAGGACAAAGGGACTTTGGAATTGATCTTGTTTTAGGGTAAATATCTCAACGTATGCATGTGTATGTCTAACCAACCAGAAGGTTAAAATGTAAAGTGATACAATAAGATATGAACCAGGATCCCTCCTCTTTATTTGCAGCTACTGTTTTCAAATCAGCACGGACACTATTCTAGTTGCTTTACAATTTGGTGTTATTTGTTCAATCCTCAGTCTTAGTCTCAGTTTTAGAGAGGGCCCCTCAGAGTGTCTGTAATGTGCCCACCAAGATGATTTGTGTCCAAGGTCCAGAATTTGGTTCTGCACCCCTGACCACAGATCTACCTGTAACTCTACCCCACGAGGCCACATGTATGTCTCATGATGATATATACAGTTGTCATACATCTATTTATGAGAAAAATTACACAGTGCACATTTAAAGTCTAACTCTCCATACCTCCAGCTCGTAGGTCTACAGTGACTGCCCCTGCTCCGGTGCTGCTGCTAACGGTGCAGGTGTACGTGCCCTGGTCCTGGCTCCTCACCGCGGACAGTAGCAGCGAGGTGTTCCCTGTCAGCAGGTCAACTGGTGAACCGTGGCCCTGCCTTTGAACTGCGGGCTCTGGTTCTCTAGGTCCACAGCTCCATTCCTAAACTGATAGACCACCCCAGGCACCTCACTCTTCGTCCAGGTCACAGACATCTGGGACAGTGGCGTGGTTTTAATGTGCTGGTAGCAGCTAAGGAGTTGGTTTTTCACCCAAATTAGCAACAGGAGTTTTGTCAAGGCTGAGCACAGATGAATGTTTCCCTAGAGCAGTGGAAAAATATATATAATACAGGATATGATAGAGAAGATTCAGTAACAACTCCTAAAACCATGATGAGATTAGACAGTTTAATAATATTTAATAAATCTTGTTTGAATGAAAAGGTTTTAAAAAGTACAAGTTCAATATTAGGATAGGATGATAATTACATTTTACTTTCATAAAGTCAGTTGACTAATTTGTTTGTATATGCCTGAAGTTTGCCAGCAAGTGTTGTCTTTGAGTAAATGTTCTCAATGTCAAAAAAATAGACAAGCCAGAAAGTTTTTTATTATCCTGCTAAAAGCCGTAACTCTAAACCTTAACAAGATCTTACCAGCAAAAGCAGAAGCCAAATAATGATGATAATCACAGAAAACACGATGATCAGGATCACGATGCTGCACACAGGACAAGACAAAACATACCTGAACATGTCACCATCATGTGTGTAAATGGAACAGAATTATCTTCAACAATGCATACTTGAACATTTTAAATGTGGTGAAATTTGGCCTAATACTGAGTAAAGGCCTGTAAACTACGCTGATTTAATACTCCATATATTATGTCAAGAACTACACATAATAATTTAAACTTACCTATTTTAGAACATATAACATCATATTAACATGTGCATACTATCAGATCATGTGTGTTTCCCCAAAATATTACAAGCAAGCTGTACCATTTAATTCTACAAAAAACAGAATTCTTGGAAATATGTTTCAAAAGTCAGAACTTGTAGCTGATTTCTTCTTAGTGCACCTACCTGCAGCCGATGATCCTCTTTAAAGACGCCATCTCTCCAGCCAAAAGATGAGGGTGCACCAAGTATCCGCTTGGCTATAACAACATTGTTTTCCCTTGAATGATTACACTAATGCTATGATATTTTCCCCACACGCAGTCTGTCTCAACCATGTTCAAACTAACTCCCGTGTCTCCTTTTCAACACAACCCCATGAGTAACACATGCCATAAGGGTGTGTAATTTCACTGTTTTCTTTGAAAGGTGTGTCTTTTGAGCTGTTTTTCAAATGATTCTCTGACATTTAAAAGGGCAAGGTGCTAAAGTCATTATGTGGAACTTTATGCTGATAAGATCACATATTGGTTTACATACTTTTGTCACCCTTTGAGATATAGTAACACAACAAATATACACAAACATTTGTTATATGGCAGTGGTTCTGAAACTGGCACCACTGAGTTTACAGTCGCAAGGTATTCTGTAAGTCTAGCTTTGTTTTTAAATGTATTCAAAACTGATTTTAAAAATGTTTAAACTAATTTACTTGTTTATGAAACAGTATCCTTATGAATTGTAAAATCAAATATTACAAGAAAATGGTACATAAGGTGAACAGAACCCTGCCTTGGGTTTAAACCAAGTCAGACCCACTATTGTGAAACATTTAAACCCCACTGATCTGGTGACAGTAGCAGTGGCTGGCTGTGGCTGCTGGGGCCTGTCTCATGAGCTCCTGACGATATCTCTCTCTGCTCCCTATGTCCTGTTGGGTGAAGTTTGATGTCCTCTTCTCATCCTCTCCCCTGTCCTCGGGGAGGTTTTATGAATTCTCTAACCCTCTGTCCCTCTGGTGCCCTATGTCCTGGTGGAGGTTTGATGTCCTCTACCTCTTCTCTCCTCTGGGCCCTGGGCCCTGGTGGAGGGTTGATGTCTCTACCTCTTCTCTCCCTCTGGGCCCTATGTCCGTGGAGGTTTGATGTCTCTACCTCTTCTCTCCTCGTCTGGGCCCTGTGTCCGTGGTGGAGGATTAATGTCTCTACCTCTTCTCTCCTCTGGGCCCAGTGTCCTGGTGGAGGTTTTGATGTGCCTACCTTTTCTCCCTTCTG
>JAIEZT010000009.1:12513626-12589156 GCA_019594935.1 Periophthalmus modestus
TAAAACTCAACTCTTGTGTGTGCGATGGGGTGGGTCGACCCCAAGTTCCTTACAGTGCCCTCTAAATGCAGATAAATATTAAGGTAGCGGTTTCGGTCTGGTTGTGATTTAAAAACCACAGTGGTGAGAGCTGTTTACAGCCTCTTGAATCACTCGCTTGCACGAGTGGATGGACAACAGCATACTGCTCAAATTAAATCAAGCTGGGCCACCACACCAAACTCTTAAACCTGTGGTGATCTGATTAAAAGTTTCCAAACAAAGTGGATCGCAAAGGTAGAAGTATTAAGTTCAAACGGGTGAATAACTAATAAAAATCTGGCAAAAAATGCGGACTGTATGTCGTTATATAGTTAATTTTATTGGATCAATTAGTCAGCTAAATTTATTGGGATAATTGGCATTTAGACGAAAAGCTGAAAGGAAAACAGGAGGGAGGCATGGAATGTGGTTTAATCTGCCTATATTTACATATGACAGTCAAAGTTCTACCGGTCCTTTTCTGGGGCAACTGTTGTGGTAAAGGTGTAGCTTAGGGTCAGATCAAAGCGAGAATCACATTGTTGGGAGGTAATGTCCTTGCTATTTTTCCCAGTGCCAAAGGTCTTCGTCAACCAAGAATTGTCAGTAGAACCCCCCAATAACAGCCCTCTAAAACCTAATTTGGGTATCGATCAAACATTGAATCTCACATAATCATAAGAATTGATGTCCATTTATCTTGAAAGAGACCACATTTATCGACAAACAAAAGAAGCCTGAAAGAGAACCATTGTGTCTAAAATCTGGCAAATCTAGTTTAAACATGCAACCATTGAAGCACCAATATACACAATTTGTATAATATTTCTGTAGAGTCATGGTTTTAAAATTTATATCACATGGAATCCTGTGAACTCCTGAGCTTGATTTAAAAACCAACCAAGTGATACGTGCATCCACCTACCAAATCGGCATCATGGCTTACAGTCTAATGTACAGTACAGCACTAAAGGGCACACACAGAAGCATGTGTCTTGTGTGAAAGTTGACTCTAGTAACTGGAACAATGTGGCCGGTGTTACATAATCCCTGAAAAAGGCTAAAAGGCCAGAAGACCGTTGTTCATCTACACGCTTATAAGGACTTTCTACCGCTATTACCGGTTGTGACTTGTGACTCTGTAGAGCAGCCAGCGCCCATGGGCTCACTGTGGGGCAGTGGTAAAGGTGAAATTATTACCAGTCGCGCTGCTTTCTCTTTTCTCAGGACATTTCAGTGTCATTTTGCTCATTTTTTCCGGCGGCAGTTTGAACCACTGGTCCTCAGCAACACAAAGTGAATAATTTTAAAAAAACACCTGCAGTTACACCAAGTAGGACTATAGGAGCAATCGATTAAATAAGCTGCAATCAAGGAAAATACCTCACCTCGACAAGCAAGAGACATGTACTCTCATCATATGGGGCAATTTTCACAATTTAATATAGCACTTTTCCCTTCAAGGCGTTTTACAGTCAAGGCACCACTCACCCATTCAAAAACACCATTCACAACACCAGCGACACTGAGGGTGTGAGGTGGCTTGAGTGTCTTGCCCAAGGACAGAACAAACAGCAGGTATCCTGTGGGAGCGGGAATCACACACGACCAACCTGTGGGTATTCCTGTCATGATAACAACCCTGAGGTACAATATCGGTTGAAAGCCGGTTAATATTTGAAATATGCCTGCAATACATAAATAAACAGAATGCACAACACTTAAAGTAGTTATTTTGTTTATATAATGAGTCATAGAAGTTCATAATTCAAATCTCAAAAGCTCTAATCTCATCGTGGGTAATGAAAAAAAAAGAGTTTTCTGCAGGTACAAAGAAAAAGTATCCCGATAAATATTGACCACCTATATAATACACAGATTGCTCTAACCAAACCGCCGCTACATAATAATATACCTTTTGACAGATGTGGACATTAGTTTACGTGTGAAGCTGTCACACAATTGAGAAGAGGATCTGATAGTTTCTTTTTACCTTAAAAGAGCACTATGTAACCTTGTGTTGATGTCATATTGGTTTGCCTGGAAGGTTTCACAGTATGGAATGAATCTTCTGTGTGTTTATTCAATTGCATGTACTTTAGATACCTTGAAAACTACATTCTGACCAAACGGGGGTGTGCGTTTGGAAAAGTATCTGTGACTGAGCAAAGAGCTACATAACATTTGCAAACGTTCTGTTGATTTTCCCAAAAAAGCATATTGCCACAGGAGTGAGGTCACATTTTCGGTTTTATATCAGCACATCTGGACCTGTCACAATAATTCATATATTGAAACATAAGTGGAAAGTGGGAATAATATTTTTTGGGGGCAATATTTATCACGTGTACCATTTTATTTGCACTACTGGGAAAATGTTTGGTTATTTTTTGGTTATATGATAAGATTTAAGCTGTAGAAGGTTGAATTATTAAAAAATGTATGGCTGTAGGCACTGGGATCGCCCCCTTTAGTACTCAGTTTGTATCTGTAATGAGTCATACATGTTTCATACTACTGTTGATTTATTGCAAATTCATGATTTTTTTTTACAAAATGTAGATTTAGAATATTTTTTGTAGTTTTCAAATCTGATCTTGGGTTATTGTGTCAGTGGCACAGTTTCAGTATTATCATTTACAGTCAATATTTACATCAGCGATATCATACTTCAAAATATGTTATTGTGACAGGCCTAACCATATCGCCTAGCCCTAATTCCAGAATTATTCCAGGAAAAGCAAACCATCTCCATGAAGACAAACCGGCTGAAAAGTTAATAGTGCCACTTAAAAACAAATGAAGGATCTAGACTAGACTCAACTGAAAAAAATCTTCCTGCCTCGAAGTGGGAATAAATGGACAGAGAGAATACATGCCACAAAACAGTGAACCTCCAAAAACGGTTGAAAAATTGTATTGCTCAATTCCAACATCCCTTAGGAAAACAAACCTTCTTCAAACATTCGAGTTCTACTTCATCCTTGCATCTGCTGGACAACAGTAATTAACATTATTCTAAGCAGGACGCAGCTCTGGACAGCTTTCAGGGCAGACAACATGATAAGGCTCCATGGGGAACAGGGAGGTAACACTGAGGAACGAGCGCCTGAGAAATTGCTTTTACACCTTCTCCCCTGGAAGAGCTCGAAACTCACATCTTACCACACCAGCAATGAGACCGTTATATTAGATTATTCTTAGTAACCAACTATTCGGCTTTGGGAGCATTTTATTTTCCTATAAGTCACTGGAGCCATATGCTAGAGATTAGGCGACACAAAAAAGCAAGAAGAAACAAACGAATTATGAGAATCCTGATAGGCACAATAGATCTGGATGAATCTATGTGACCCAGTTTGGCTCCAAAAAACAGAAACAGGCAAAAGCAGCTGGACTAAAGAGGCAGGACATAAAAAAAATGAGTGAATTAATAAAAAATAAAAAAAATCTAAAAATCTGTAGTTCACCCATAAAATTAATCCGAAGCAAGGTAATCAAAATGTGATAATGACAGTTGGATAATATGAAGCTTTTTTACTGGTTTATTAAAAAGTCACAATATTCTTTCTTCCATTAAAGAGGGGGTATTTTACTTCTATGGGGCTATTAACTGCCAAACACCTAACATATTTAGATCACAATGTTCACATATTATTGTTTTGAAAATGCTATATTTGTAGAAAACTACATATTAACATTTCATTAACGTCATTAACGTTTCACATTAGGGCTGGGTATCACCAAGAAGCTGCCGATACGATACGTACCTCGATACACAGTCCACGATACGATACGTACCTCGATACAGTGCCATTTCGATACGATACGATTCGATATGATATATTTCAAATCGATACGATACGATTCAGAAAAAAATTAAGGCCTTCAACCTTACTTAAATGGTCAACATAATTTTCATTAAAAAAAAAAAAAAACGTTAAATGATGCATTTATCTTATTGAAGATTAAAAAACACAATGAAGTGCTTTTTGATTAATGCATGTTTCTAACTAGAGGGAGGAAGGCGGCTGAAACATTTTTTCTGACATTTTCGTTTCTCTTGCTTCTCGCTTCTCTTCACCCGTAAAGAGTCTGGGGGGAATATCGATATCGATACTAGGAAACAAAGAATCGATACAGTATCGAATTTAATAATATCGATACATATCGGTGTATCGATATTTTAGCACACTCCCACGCTCCACCGGTTTCCTATTCATTGGGGATTCGGAGTCCCCCCTCCTTTTGCTCCCTGCGTTAAGTCATTCCCCTTTCAGAAGCACACTATCTCACTACATAATCAGTGCGCATCCACTAATAAAATGCTGCACATCGCATCAGGTTTGTCAAGTTGCTGTGTACAGTTTTGTATCATGTTTTTGTATATTTATGGAGAACTGCTGTGCGGGAGAAATGGTGACATAGATTTTGTGAACTGAGCATTGCACAGAATCTTACAGCTACCCATAAGGAGGTTTCAAATAGAGCCCAGGATGACATCTAAAATTTCTTCAGGCATGTTTATGATAAGGAAACAATATAATATCATTGTAGCTCAAAATATTTTGCATTATACCCCTCTTTAAGCAAATCTCAACGAGCATATTGCCTTTTAGACTGTAATAACCCAAGGTAAATGTACTTATTTTAAAGAAACTTTGTGAAGCTCTGCATTTCATTTCCGTGACAGACAGTTGAGATAACTCCACACAAGACTAACCCAGAAAATGGCTGAGGCCTAAAATTGTGATTGCTGATATTGCAATTTTCAGAGCTTTAGCTTTGCAAATATATATATATAGTTTTCTGAGGTTAAGGATGACAGCAAGTCCAGAAAGAAAAGTCTAACAACTTGTGACAGCACTAAACAGCAGGGATAGTGCTTTAAACATTACCCAATGAAAGTGGAACGTAGAGTTTGACAAGACAAAAACACTAAATACATCAACCTCTGCACAGTTGCAAGTGCAGCTGCAGACCAAGATTGTGACGAGGTATAGCCAGACTTTTAAGACCAAGAACAGTCTGAGCGTTTTCATAATTGTGGAAGTTTGGATTGGAGTTTTGAAAAAGCTAAACTCCTGAAAGTGGAATGATACAACACTCATCATTTGAGGCTAAATTTGCAGATCTAATTGTTTATTGTGTAATAACATGTAATAACATAGTTCTCCAAAAATAGTTTCAGTTGAACAATAATTGTGAATTATCTAAAATCTAAAAAATGAAAACACATAACTCTTGTTTAGTCTTGACTTTGCATTATAGCTATTTCAAAATTTAAATAACTACAAATAGGTGTATTTATAACACAGGTGTGTCAAAAATATAAAAAATGTGTAATTGTGTCATTCTGCTCTAAACTGTGTCCTATTCTACTAGACTATTAAAATGTAAAGCAAGTGTTCCCACAGCTAATACAGCAGGTTGTCTTACCTGTGTCGGGTGGCTCATCATGTCCTCCCTGTTCCATGTATGACCACCTGTCCCGAGGCGTGCTTGCCCTCTTTGGGAGAGTCGATGTGTGGGATGAGCAACATCCTCCAGGCCCAGGTCAAGCGCTTGTGCTTAGAGTTGTCCGGGGGAAGAAAAAGGCCCCGAAACATAACGTGATGAAGGCACTGAGAATGAGCCGAGCAGGATGAACTTCTCCGAGAGCCTGAGTGTAGCCCTGGGGGGGGGAAGGACGAGGAGGTGCCCGTTGAGAGGGTAGGTATCCTGCGGCCAGACAGCGGCAGGAGGGCGGGGAGTGGTCATGTTTTACACTCTGGACGTGAACTTGGCTCAGGGAGGTGTTAGGGGTCACAGGGGGGGGGTCTAAACACTGCCACAGGTGTTGTAGTAGCAGCATTCACGGTCTGAGCCACGTTATTATATCTCATGCCAGCAATGATAAATCCAGAACCAGGAAGAAGAAGGGGCTGTAGTCCCTCAGTGATGGAGGTCAGCAGGACAACTGTCATGGTGAATCTGAAAACAACATGAAATCAATAGGAAATATTCTTAAATAATTTGCCAAGTCGAAATGACAATTTTGTTCTTCTAGTAACAACTCTACTTAGTTTTTAATAAGCACAATACAGCCATATGCAAATGTGAAGAATACCTGTTACATTTTGTTTAAAAAAAAAAACAAGAAAAGCAAAAGAAAGGGTACAAAAGCTCGCTAGCCATAACAACACACGACGATGGTAAACATCTCTCTAAACAAACGCCACGAGTATTAATGACATAATCGAGTCATTATTTCCAACACACGCTCATAATATAAAGGAGGCTTCGTCCAAAACGCAGCGCAGCATGCTGGCACGTCACAGCCAAATGATGCATTTTCAGCTTTAACATATTGACAAAATCTGACTGTACGTGTTTAATTTTCATTAAAGGGTGAGAGGCTTACTGGAAAATCCGCGCCTGCGATTCGCCTTGTTACCTTAGGACATGAAAATAAAAGATGTGCTTATGCTCAGCATCTGCTCAGACGGGGATGGCTTTAAAGAGCTCCCTTCAACACAACAGGACGTGGAAAATTACCTTTGGGTCAATTATCAGTGACAATTCTGCAGAAAACCGTATTTCAAGCCCGGATTGTTTGTGCAG
Organism: Periophthalmus modestus; assembly: GCA_019594935.1. Lineage (NCBI taxonomy): Eukaryota > Metazoa > Chordata > Actinopteri > Gobiiformes > Gobiidae > Periophthalmus > Periophthalmus modestus. The sequence goes on from JAIEZT010000009.1 coordinate 12,520,251, forward strand.
TAGTTTCCGCCGAGGCTGTGTGGCTATGATGTGTCCACACTGAATACCAAAGTTCATTCCCTGACAGTGGCAGTCTGTGAAGATGATGATTAGCCCATACATAAGTGCTAGCTAAACAGCGAGTGGCTAACTTAACAAGCCTGTGTGTAAATGTAACAAACCACGAGCTATTACAATCTAAAACCACGCAAAAGGGCACACAACAAAGCCAGGCTAATAAGTCAGTTTAGACACATTTAGCATCCAGCCGCGGAGCTCCTGGTGTTAGCTATTAGCATATGTGGCTACGGCTAGCTAGCTGGTTATCAATTGACAGAGGCGGTCTCTCGCGCTGCAATCACCTCCTTTCTCATTTGCTCGGTGAAATGGGAGAAATGCGGTGCTTGTCAGGGATCCGGATACCGGCGTCTGGAAGAACAGGCTGTAGCAGGTGTCCTCATATCCGTAAATATTATAAATGTCCGCGGAGAAAAGCCTCAGATCATAGCCACACAACCGCGGAGGCTCCGCGGACGTCGAGAGCACGAGTGGCCGCACTGTCGGACTGCTGCGGCGGGCGGACTGACTGACTGGATCTGCCGCTACTCCGAGATCTGGATCAACTACTCTGCTGCCTGCGCCTGCGAGGGAGCGTCTCACAATTACCATGCGACAACTTCACTTTCCAATGGTTGGTTTGAGTCCAAAATGCCATACCTCCAACATAATGACAAAGTATATGTTAAATTATGTTAATGACATATAGACCTAGTAAGTTTATACTTAGTTTTAGTAACTCATTAAAATGACCAAATGTGAGACTAGACATGACTCGAGATTGCATGAAATTTAACTATTTTTTTAAAGCACACTTTATGAGACTTAATAAAGAGACAGACAAGCACATTTGGTAGGTTATTGACTTGACCTTGTCATGGACACAAATTTAAAAAGCTGCATAAACACCTAAGCCCTTCTCAGCCTTTTTGATCCAAAATATGTGACATTTGTGAGCTCATAAATAAAAACGACGTGGCATAACTAATGGATCTAAATATCCATTTTCCAACACCGGACATTAGCCTGCTGATACAAATTTAATTAAAAGTCTTCACCATCAAGAGTTGAATAGAGACCATCTGATTGTTCATCCTCCTGTGGGATGGACAATCTCTATCTTCTGCCTACTCTAGTTTTGTGTCCAAAATATTATGATGTACTATAGATTATACACATATCATGATGTGATATTATGGGATATTTTTTCCAGCACCCTGCTGTAATTTAGGCCGCTACGCATGTAATATAGAATAAAACATAATTTGGGCACTGAAATTAACCTGTTAATTCATGCATATTGTGCATTTTATTGAGCCCCAAACCCAAGTAAGGCAGTGAGAAGCAGTGGCATGATGCAGCTGTGCATCATAAACAGGCACTCAGTGAGATCACAGGTGTACTCTATTGCATTGAAAAACAGGTTTAGGGGAAACACACTTCACCACAGCGGCTCCTCTTTTGCCTTGACAATGTTCCATCTTTTCTCAAGCACAACAAAAACACTGTCCCCAGTATTAGACAGGTTCACGTTCTGCAGTTCCTGTTGGCCACACTCCCAGCCCCAGTTCCTGCCTCGGCTTTTCTCAGACTACGAAAGGTGTAATTTGGGGGGTTAGCACACCTCAATGTGCAACTTCTCCAGAGCTGGTCTTGGTTTTTCAATGGTTGGGTCCGCAGTAGCAGGGTTACCATGATTTGTTGCACAGTGTAAAACCTAACACAACATCGAAAGCTATACCAGTTCAAGTTATGTGATTGAGATAACCCAATAATGTACAAGTAAAGTAGCAGCTGGAGAGATGTCCATCATCAGCAGTCATGACTACAGTAAATGGCAATTATGTAAGTGTCCACAATAAACAGGGAGTCCCCAAAACATTGTGCTGAAAAGATGAGCACCTGGATTAATTGGGTTGACTATTATGATTAAATATAAAATCAGATTCTAAAATTGTGTGTTTTTTTACTAATGTACAATTATTGCCAGTCCACTGTTTGACTATAGTGATTAATACTGAAGTGGTTAAAAGTTATCATCCGGAAGTTTATTTTGTTTCTTTTTTTTTTTGCTAGTAGAAGGGTGACAAGTAGAGTGAACCGGTAAGTGGCTTTGGTTTAGCTCAATCTGAGATAAAAAACTTATTTTTATATTGATTCTTTCCATATGAGGACACTACAAAGTGGAGGTGAACATAAAAGTTTACAGTCTCATTTTTATGTTTTGTTGCTGCCGTGGACACACTTTCTATAACCCCCGCTTGGAGGCTGTTTGTCTGCACGCCACACACCTTCAGTGAGGCTTTTTCCCGACAGGTGATCTATCACGGGATAAACATCAAGCCAGAAACCCAGTCCATGGCCTTTTGACGGAGTACAGACACGACTGCAGTGTCCAGCAGAGCCAGTCCTTGAGTGTCGCCCAGCGCCCGGCATTCCACCACAGTGGGGGCCCACAACCCGGTGCCAGAGGGGCACTTTGATTGACAGTGTGCCACTCCCGCCCGTCTGCCTACGGGCAATTCCACCCAGGTCTTGACCGACAGCAGGACGGACTACCTGATAAAGCTCACGTGCAGCCTGGCGAGGGGACCCCACAGAACCAAAAAGAGCTGAGACAGACAACAAAAAACAACACTGACATCCCAGGAAAGCGAGAAGGAGGCTGTCCCGCTGCTTCCCTGCTTTTTCTGAGGATCATTGTCAACGGGGATGGTGAAAAAAAGTTATAATACATTTGGACAAGGACGGCACCCTCAAGTTTATGGGGTGGGAAAATCAAAAAGTGGTAGTCAGAAAAAACAACACATGGCATTCTTACCAGAAATGGCTGTTTCTGGCCTTGTTCACTTGATAAAAATTTTTTTTTAAAAAAAAAATTTGGTTTGAAATTCCATTACAGTTGGTGACCATTTATAAGGGAAAAGTTGGCGTATAATTTTAAAATATACAGGTAATTCAGGTTTTGGTTCATTTGGGAGCCTTTAATTCATTGTCGATTGTGATTTTAGTCATAGGTATTTTAAAGATTCATGATCCGTTTAACTGAACTGTATACAGTGGAAAGTGCAGTCAGGGGAGGTATCACAGAGGAAAAAAATAGATGAAATGTTATAGTTTATCCAATGATTTGGTCTTCAAAATTCAAACTGAAGCAGGTATGTACAGTACATGTCTGTCTTATCCCGAAGTCCTTATTTACCCTTTGCTGGGTCACATTACACTAAATTAAAAAACAAAAAAAAAACAATCATAGCAACCATGTTTGTTCCTAGTCCAGCCCTGTCAAAAATCACAACAACATTAATACAAACAAACAGTAAACAACACTATGTACAAAATACAGTCATAATGATAGTTTCTGAGTAACAGTTGTGAGTAAACGATCTGGTAAATTATAAAAGTCAAGTCTGTCGGGGAACCACACAAAAAATGGACGGCTCTCACTCTTGTGGCCTCGTCGGTTGTCCCTTGAGGGCAGCTTAAAGAAAAACCGAAACTGATGTCTACCACGTGGTCATCCCACGGTTCTGCCTGCCCTAACGCCAGATAGTCCCCCACAAGTGTGCTACTATTGCGCTCAGTGATGTGGGACCTGTGCTTAATAGTGCAGCAGCGGCGTATCGTTTCTGTACTCCACCATCATCAATCAGTGACGCATTTCTGAGAAGAGTCGACTTGGCATTCATGGAAAAATAAACGAATTGTCCACAGGGAGGCCTCTTGTTCCAACATATAAAGCAGTTTTGAATGTTTTCCAAAAGTTAATTAAAGGGCCGCATAAGCAGGTTTCTATGATTTTCTAAGTACTGGTGGGATAGCTCCAGAGATAAAGACAAATTCATTATGCTTGCTAGGAAGTCATATCTATTGCTCACATCCAGCCAGGAAAGTAAAATGAGAATTGTTACCAAAAATACAAAAATTTGAGGAAAAGAAAATAGGATTTTTTGTTGTAAATAGTAAATATAATATGTTATACTACAAACAATTTTGTACTACAAATGCCTTATATGGTGATTTACAGACTTTGGGTTTCTGATTGCATTGGCTTTGTGTGCCTATGTACTTATTTAAGAAAGATAACTGTAACTCCAAAAGGGGCAACTGAAGTAGTTGTTAAATGTGCCTATATAAATAACAACTGAATTCAACTGAAAAGTAAACAATCTGACATATTGAATATATAATGTTTGTTGTTTATTTTCTGTGCAGGGATATTACACCCAGTCCTGAGTGTGGCACAGCAGTAGCCGTTACAGAAAATGAATTGTACTGTTTGTGGGCCAGTGATATGCGATTTTTTTGTGTGAGGATCTCCCCCAAACACCACCAGTTCGGTCTCCGTCTCCAGGTCTGGGTGACACAGCCCTCTCATTTTTATAATAGCTACGACACTCTGCTGACTGCTACCAACTTTATTAAGATCCCCGTGGCATGTAAAACAAGGTGCACTTTTCCACTTATGGAGTGGACTGGCTCTCTGGCGCCCAATGTGAACTGCTTTAAAGCATTTACCACGGGCACTAATTTGAGTTGTGAGCTAGTAGGGCCACACTCAACTTGGGTAAATGTTATACAGTTGGTGGACATTGGCTTTACTTTTGTCTCATAATGGAGTACACAGTGTTCAGTGAGTGACATGCCCCTCTATAACCGGAGGGTCACAGTGCTCATGAATACCAAGGCAAGTGCTGGACTCCTGAGGTAAGTGAAATGGATGAAGTAAGTCTACAATAAGTGAATTAACCAAGGACTCTCAGTACCTATTCAATACAAAAGCGTACTGGTTGGTTAAAGGAATAGGATGGACACTTTCTATCACTGGTTTGTGGACGTTTGTATCCATGGAGATTGTCTCTCTCTCTTCTCTCATGTTGCATTATTCAATTAAAGGTGATTTTATTGGCACAAAACCTTGTGAAAAGCATGCACATGCATTTTTACTGTGAGCGTGGCCACTTATACGCAGATGTAATCTGTGGGGTCATCTGATGTTTCCTATGGAGATAGACAAGTCTTAGATAGATTGTGTGGAGACACCAAGCAAAACAGCGGGCCTCAACCCGTACCGTTAGAGTGCACCTGTATACATATGACCTGCACTGGATATTGGTTGCTCGACTGTTTCTGCAGTTCCACAATAAGAAAACCGTGTTCAGTTAGTGATTCGATTGTGGTGTAAGTGCATGTTAAATACTCTCATGCTCTTTTGAAAACCGAAATAATAATCCATTTAAAAACAAAAGGTAAAAAGACCTTATTACCAATGTGTGTAGTGAAGATAACCACTGTGTGTTTAGGCATTGGCCACAGTGCATTGGAGTGGTTGGTATTTTGGGGTGTGAGGGATAGTAAGGGAGCTGTCAGACAACTGTATACCTCCATCTCCATCATCTGCCGACGCGGTGCTGTTTTGTGTCTGCTTGCTCTAAGTATAGATTCATTAAAAAGAGGTGCATGAAACACAAGTAAAAAATTGAGTTTATTCGGGTTTCAGATGACATCACACATAAATAGGCTATTATTCAATACAGATCCGTGGGCCGCTGTGCGGAATAATTGTTAATATGCTGATTTTTTTTGTAGTTATGTTAGCCACAATTCTAGGATCTAAGTCACAAACAATAACGTGTTTGAGTCTACGTAAGATTTTTTTGAGCTGAAAATAAATCACAAAATTTAAAAAAAGCTTTGAAGGGCTAAAATGTTTGGTTGCAACTATCTGCGGAAAAGTAATTGGATTTAAATTGTGTTCAATGTGTAAAGGGTATGCAGTTCTTTTTTTTTTTGGTTTTCTGTTTTCTTCTAGAGGGACTGCATTTTTGCACTATCAGCATTTTGAACTGTTGTTGGGAAAAGTGTCCACAACTAGAGATCTAAGGGCTTGATAGAAAAAAAAAGTTCAACTAAAAGTAAAATATACAAAGCCTCTGTTGACTGAGGGACAATGTTGGACAATTATGGCGGGTGTCCTCAATTACAAGGTACATACTTGAGAGCTCAATGCCACATGAAGGAGGTTATGAGATGGCAAGGAGTCATGTCTCCCTGGGGTTCCATGGGGAGGATGGCAGCAGATCTTCGTTAACTACATACTGTCATGTTCCAATTTGGCGTGTGTAGGAGAGGGCTCGGGGACCCAAAACTGGCTTATGTCTACTGAGGTAAAGAGGAAGGATGTAATGACAAAATCCATCTCAATGGCAGGCATCGAAGCCATTTTTGGGTTGGGGTATGCGTATTTACATGAGAAAAATACACACGTAGGCTGTTTTTTTTTTTTTTCTTTTTTGCTTTTTTTTTTTTTTTTTTTTTTTTTTTTTTTTTTTTTTTTTTTTTTTTTTTTTTTTTTTTTTTTTTTTTTTTTTTTTTTTTTTTTTTTTTTTTTTTTCTTTTTTTTTTTTTTTTTTTTCTTTTTTTTTTTTTTTTTTTTTTTGTTTTTTTTTTTTTTTTTTCCTCAAAAAATGCGATATGCGATTCATCTATTTCTGGTGCCGATTCGGTGACACTATTAAAACTGGTATGTTAACGTCTCTACTGCGTTGTTACATCCTAAAGCCAACCAATAAAGTTAAGGACATTTTATTGTCCACAGAGGGAAAATTTGCCCTCTGCATTTTAAAATGAGCTAGGCTTGTGCGGGACTACCTTGGATGGAGGATTTTTTACCTCCTGTGCGCGATTTTTGGGTCAGGTACCTAATTGGTACTGCACCATGCTCAACACCCTATACCCGTAAAGGTATCACTTTGCATCGCCTTCAAATACACATCACCTGTTATGTTGCTCCGTTGCCTGGAGTAATTTAAGATTTAGACCGTGATGTTGATACGCCCAGTACTATGTTACACCCAGTCTAACCGTCTGTTTAATCTAGACGCTGTCAGCAGGGTCCCCTTTAATCACGAATGCAACTGACGTTCAGGAAGAGCAGAGTCATCAAACAGTAACTGTAACTCGTCATTCTAAAAGAACCCTACCCTCACCTGATTCATGATTATGCCGTAGTCTTATCGTGTCTCGTCTCTCAGTCCCCCCAGTACATCCAACCCCTTGTAGTTGATAAGAGAGAAGCCTAACACCAGACAGGGTAGTTATTATGAGAAGGCAGGCCCGTAGTTATGCATTGCCACCTGTGGTTTGAAAGAGACGTGTGAGTCATATGGTCTGGAAATTGCAAATATAGTCAGTCATTTATCATTTACTAAAATGTGCTGTTTTTGCGCATTGTGGATAGGACCTTGGACACTAAATGTTATGTTATGATTCTGACAGTTGAAATCAAGAAGCACAATGTAGTATGTCCTCGGCATTCTTCAGATACGCCTAATTTACAATCAAAACCTATTAATAGGTAGTATTGCAAAGGAACCTTCTTCCTGGGCTATGTTATGTAATTTGGGTGTGGCTGGACCAGTGGACGGTAAGACATTTTGTATCACAGCCCTGTTGGAGTACCACATATAGCACTGTGCACATAAGAGGTCTATAAGGACGCAGGAAAAGAAAAAAATATACACGTTTACGGGTGTGATGTAAACATTGAGACTCCATATTGCGTATGCTAGTTTAAAATAAGGCACACCATTCAAAGGATACCCAAATATAAAATGGATATTGTGGTTGTCATATTTGTAGATTTAAGTTGCAATAGGCAGCAATTTAGCTAGTTTAAAAACACTGTATAAGTCAACCTTTATATAGACATACATCTATTTATATCTGACATACCATATATATTAGTATAGTATATATATATATAAATAAAATAATATATACTAGATATATTATTACACACACATTATACATAATATATATAATATATATATATACATATATATATATACATAAATATAGATACTACAATATGTATACACATCGACATATATATGGATCCATCACCAAATCTATATGTTACATACCACACATAATATAATACATTAAAAAATATACAGGCGCGTATCCACAAGCTATTCATAACCGTATATCTACACCACACACCACATGACCACACATATTACATTATATATTTAATATATATTCCTATAATATATATATATGCACTTATACGCAGCCAATAATATATATATATATATTATCCCACCACGTATTCGTATACTTATAAGAGTACTTTATAATATATTTCTAATACTAACGATTACTGGATAGTGGAGGCGTATGGTAATTGTATTTCAGTCTTTATGCACTTCATGCGTCCACCTGTGATTTACAAACCAAATCTCCAGGACTTAAATTGAAAACAGTAAACACTTATGAGTAGGTTTCAATGGTCTGTCGCTGCTTCGGTGTGCTTTGTTTCATCACCTTGACAGTTGCTGCCGTTTCATTTCAGAGCCTCCACAGTCTTTAGGTGGCCACGGCAGTGAACAGCAGTTAACACACTCTCAGGCAAACACTCGAGATCTCCACTGTACTGCACAACATTGACCAGTGCGGGCTTCCCTGGGGCCCCTTATGGCCCATGTCCACCAACCTTTAAATCCCCCGAAAACACAAAAGACAACAGAATAATATTATGTCAGAGCTGGTTATTAAGTGCTAATAATGTACCAAGCGTATTGACTTGATTAAAACCTATTGCAATGGAATTGTCCCGCTATAACTAAAAATGTGACGCAATTTTACATTACCATATTCTTTTCGGTATCTATAAATCATACTTTTTCCAGGTTTGCCCGTGGGGTGCGACATTTAAATCAGAATCAGATACTTGCTATGTTGAAATAATTAATTAAAACACATAATTTCACATCTTCGTTATTGTCACACTGCACAACGGAGAGGGCAACTCTAAGACCTGTCACGGTATAGGTGTACCAGTATAACCCCAAGCCCAAAGACAAAAATTTGCCTGGATCAGACCTGACAACTAAGGATTACAGACCACAGAGCACCTACCAGTATGACAGCCACGCAGAAGAGGAAGCAGTGCAAGTTTGCGAATGTTCAGAAGCGAAACCCGAGTCTGAAGCTAATTGACATGAATTTGTCGCTCCATTTGCGCCGGTGGCGGCTCCAATTGATGCGTAGTTATTTCACTTACTCCGTCACGAACTTCACCCACCAGATATCGTATGTCGTCGTCGTGATTCGTTTCCGTCGAATTGCGAGCAGTTATCCCCACGCATCGCCGACCCTAACCTCTGACGCGTGCATACCGAGTCCGATGACATGAATTTTCCTGGGGGTGTACCCGGTCCAGAAAAGACGAATCTACCAGAAGCCTGTGGGACTTACTGTCCAGTACCCTGTGTGGGAGACCGGCCTTTCTCTTGGTCTTGACTTATAGTCCATAAAATACGGGTGATTAAATTAAATACACCTTCACTGTGCGTTCACACTTGCACATTCACCACATCAAAAATACTAATATAACCAGGTCTAAACCCTGAAAAACTAAATGTGAACTAAACTGGGACTAAAGAAGAACCAGAAGATGACTAAGCCAAGTTCATATCAGGGACTGAAAAAGGGCTCAATGTAGTACCAAATAGCAACAAGTGTAAATGCACCTTTAGTCTCACTGTTTCATTTCAAATGAGAAGTTGTTTGTTCTTTCGTTGTAATGCATCTTGCCTTCACAGTCTAACAGTGCGTTGTAGCTGATATTGCCTCACAGAGACTAGCAGCAGGTTCAGGTGTTGCGTGACAAACCTGGCATAGTTCCCGGGCAGCCACAGCGAGCCTCTTTGGACCCTCGCTGGAGCAGAACGAACAGCAATGAAACGTCCCGCTGTGTCGCCTCAGCTTCCTCTTTATGTTCAGCGTGAATGGTGAGCCCTGTAAACATAGACAAGTGACTGAATAGTGGTCAAATCAACAGAACATAAACAAGGTTAGGATTTGAAATTGGTTAAAAACTTGTAATTTGCAAAAAACGTTGTTAAAGCGTATTAATTAAAGGGCAGATATGGAATAGGTAGCATAATTATAATTTTAAATGGTATTTGCAAAATCATACTAACTACATTAAAGGGATAACAATAATAGTAAAATACACTGCAGTTAATTCTGGGCCCAAGAACCCCATTACAGAGATATTCTAATCTTAGTGAAATGTTCCTGGTTAAATAAAGGTAAAGATTTCAGTATGAAAAGGCTGTCTTGCTTTTTCTCAGATCATAAAATAATTGCATCTCATCTGCCCACTGAAATCCTGTGGTTAAAGTGATGCCTTTAGGTTGTACATTGCTGCAGGAAAGGTTAACATCATTTGTTTGACATTACATGATGAAATGTCAAGCTGTACAAATATTGGTACATGGAACATAATGCACTACCTTGACATGTTGCGTTTTTACACAGACCCACAGAGAGAGTAAGGCCCAAGCTCTTCAGGGGTGTACGAAACACTGTAGGTCCCATCACTGTTGTCCACTACTGATGTCACAATTGTACTGGAGAAAACAACCCCAATACATAATAGCAAGGTCACATCTTTACAAAACATTTGATTCAATGTTTAACAGGGACAAATAAAGCAATGATACAGTGAACAACATTCACAAACTAGGAATGTGCTTTGGTGATATATGGTGTGACATAAAACAATGAATAATAACAGTAAAATATATATTTATTTTATTTATTTATCTTTATTATACAAAGAGAGCCCAATGATAGCACTCAAGACTTCTTTTTATGAGCACCCCGTTTAAATACAGAAAAATAAGTATATAAGTTCAATTAAATAAAAAAAAAAAAAGGTGCAGGTGTGATTATAAATGTTTGTTACTAGATTATTAAATTGCATTTGTGGCATATAAGTATCCAAACTATGATAAAAGTTAAGATGAAATAAAACAAAAAAAAGACTTTGGCTGAATATAAATACAAACACACACAGGGGTTTTCATAAATACTGTAATGTAATACCAATGCAGTGAATGTCGAAAAGACCCAGTATCGCTCAGAAATATAGGATACATTCTTTCTCTCGGTCTCTGTACCTACCTTCTCTCTCACTCACACATAAACATAAGGATGGAGTTCTAGTATTAAATATTTGACTTACCAGTTTCTCTTTTCTTTATGGGCAATGCTGACCACAACATGCTCTCCTCCTCGGGTTAGCTGGTCCCCTCCTGAATCCCTGCAGACCAGTGTGAAGTTTCCAGACTGTCCCACACTACACTGCTGCAGTCCTGTCATAACATATTGAATAGATGTGCATGAGACAATGAGGGGTATGACCATTTCCTTATGAGATTTTGGCATAAAAGCAAATGGTAATGGTGAATGGTCACATTTTTACACTTTCTAGGCACTCAAAGCGCTCCACATCAAAGAACCACTCATCCATTCACACACACATTCATTCACCAGTGTACACAGACACTGGGGGTGAGGCTAAAAGTGTCTTGCCCAAGGACACAACGATAGCATTCATCTGTGGGAGCTGGATTCACAGCATTAACCAGTGGTTCTGACCGCTCGATCAATGACGTTTATGTCAAGAGTGGGATTTGAACTGCCAACCTTCAGAGAACAAAAATGAGCGACTGTCACCCCAAAAACAGCAGACTTTATCCGCAGTTGAATGTGTTATTCTTCTCAAATTCCCCACCTAGCATCTATAATAGACCAGGGGTTCTTAACCTGTTTGACCTTGGGGCCCAACTTTTTCTGTAAAAAGTAACCGTGGGTCCAATCTCATATTAAATGTATTATATTCTTCTGATTTTGCGGCCCTCAAGAGGGTGCTGGCTGCCATACTTCGCACTGTGGGGTTAAGAATCACTGAGTTAGACCATTACATACATACTGCTTTTGATCTTTATCTAGGCGCAGACACATTTCAACTCAAGATATTAATCAGCTTCAAGTTTGTTCTAAAGCTAACACATCATTCCTGTTTTCATCCATGATTGATATTGTTTTGTATTTGTTTTTCGGAGTCTAATAGGTTAGAAAATAAATGATGCTGTTACGGTTCCGCCTGTACCTCCCAGCAGCTGCGGGGTGGCCTGATTAGACACAGCAAGACTAATTACTTCCACTTGTTCAGAGGATTGTTTTTACTATTTTGATTAGCCTTGCGAAAATAAATCTGCTAATACTGAAACATTAATACAACTTCTCTGCTCCCAGATATCAGATTTCAGTCACTATTAAGCAGTAATTATATGTGAATTTACAGTGTATTTTCTCAGCCTAGAAAGTAGCAGCTGCACCATTACTGACACAGCTGTTCCTCTTGTCACCTGCGCATTGGGTGAATAGCCTCCTTAACTCTTTCATAGCTTACATACAGCAAAAAAAAAAAAAAAAAAAAAAAAAAGGCAAAATATGTTAAATTTGAAAATGTTCAACTAAAAATATATGTGTCAAATTATGTTAAAGAGGTAGAAATGAATTACAGATACTACAGATACTACAGTGAAGGCATGTCAGTGCCCCTTGTAAACATCTAATCTCTCATATATATTTGTAGGTTTATTTGCAAAAACAGGTAGATGCCATTTCAAAATTTAAATGCATTTTACTACAGTCAAAATATTGTTCCATCTCTCCTTGATAAAATCCATTTGACATCCATTGATAATACCCAAAGAAGATGGTAACAAAAGTATGTTTTTTGGCAATTTTTCCAAACGGAGATATCTTTTTTGCTAAGCTCTTTCATCTGTCTTTACATAAGACAATGCAAATATATGTATTAGAAGACACAGTTAAGTTCTGAAATAGATAAGGTCTGTGTATGTGTGGTTTCAAAATATTCATTTGCACATTCTCACTTTGTCTACCAGATTATAAATGCAAAGTCCAAACAGCTCAGTACTTGTATTAACACTTACTCCTGAATGTTGTTTTCTTCAGCAAACACTTTCTTTGTTCTTGAGAAAGGAATAGGAGCAAATACAGTAACTGCGAAGGACTTGTAAATAATCACCAGAACCATTGCCAACCAAAACACCAACATTATAAATAAGAAACACCTTCAGATATACATTGTTCATATTGATGAAACAATGCTTCTAGAAGAACTAAAGCTGATGTCTTTCTTGTCACATTCAAGTTGACTATGTTCTTAATAATATTTTTAATCTACTGAGAAGCCCGGATGAATATTCCTAACCTGACTATAATCTTGTCCCTCTGTTGTGACTCCAGGATTTAAAATGTCCTGCTGCGACTTGTCACAGCCTCTTTGTGTGTGTTTAGGTGTAAACCGACTGGGCCCCGGGCCATTCCTTTTGCTCTAAAGGAATTTCTACATAACAATAGTCTTTAGCTCTTCATCTTTCAGCACTGTTCCTCCCCCTTCACAGTCTCACCAGCTGCACTGACTGAGTTCAGGCAGTGTGTGAACATGTACAAAAGAGTAAAACCAGGATAACAGAGAAATTACAGTTAGGCCATTAACTAGGCCATTTCACTGCCTCAATGTTTTGTCTCCTCTCTTTTATAGTCAGTCATCCAAACAGAGGGAGTGACTAAAGTGCTTCCACAGAAGACAATGGTATGGTAAAGATACAGTTAAGACAAACACCTTTCGAAGTAACTATCCATAGCCTTTTTCTGTCTTCTTACTACAGTAAGAAAAGAGGACTATAAAGATGCATTTTTGTAATCTGGAACCTGCAAATTCTTTTATTGTTTCCTGACCCTTTCTATCTTATGCAAGTAACTGAGGTGCCATTTTAAAATCGAGTAGAATCCCTTACTTACTTTACTCATCTTGTAATAGAAACAAACCAATACCTGCTATTCACATTAAAAGTCTTATATTATGCAAAATGGACAGTGAGCTTTTAGCCATGTTATAATGTCGTTGCCTCCTCAAAAACATCTCATCCATCCATCATCCATCCATCATAGCATCCAGGGCTGAAATCATCCACATGATTCTAGCGAATGTGTATAAAGTTTAAAAACACAGTGGAGCACTTCCTGTAATACCACATCACAAAGTGGAGTGTTTTCTGTTTGAACATGTGCAAATAAAACAAAACAAAACTGTGAGTATGTTTTTAATGAAAAACATCCCCACAGAAATATGAAATATTTTAACATAGATCGGAAAATAGTGTAATATGGGCCCTTTAATGTTTCTACTGTAAACTGTTGCCCTTCTGATAGAGTCATGACATAACCATAATTTAGAATCTACAGAAAAATACTTTATTTACCTTCTCCCTCCACAGTACACTTGCTGGGATCTGCGGTCTTCCCATGGATTATCCCAACAACTGGATAACCATTGACATCCCCTGCTGGCTCGGAGGGCGAAAAGCAGATGTTGGCGACATCTTCCACTCCTGGGGCAGACTGCGGATCAAAGCTGCTCTCAGACAGGCTGCTCAGTCTCTGCAGGGTCACTCCTTTAGCACTGAGGATCTCTGCATCTGAACCACAACTTAAAAGTCTCTCAGCAAACTCCACTCCACCTCGGACATCCAGCAGAGCCTGGCGCAGCTGAGCTCTCTGTAAGTGGAGCTGGTTTCTGGAAGAAAATATAGTGGGTGTTTTAGGAGCCTTTACCATAACTTCTATGTGACTAATAAATTAACAGTTGTAATTCATCAAAAGGTTTTTAAGGAATTCAACAGGTGTTTTTTAGATTATAAAATGTGATAATGTCCAAATCCCAGAAGGGTGGCGATCGTTTTCCCTATTAATAACATGATACTTTCATAAGTTCAGAACTCAGGAAGCCTCTTTGATGAATGACAAAACATGTTCAGTCCAAAACATTTGTCCAGTTGACAGAATACAATTTTCTTTTGAAATTCCCATAAGCAATTAGTAATATAGTCATAAGGTCGCCTGTTATTCCATGTTATGGTATATGTAGGTTTTCTCTCATTGCTGTGTACCTGCGCTGTTTGTGTAGCTCTTCTAGGCGGCGCAGCAGGGACACACAGTGAGCCTCCACAGCACTGGCATATCCTCGAGCAAACCCCCTCACCTCCTGTGCCACCTCTTCCACACGGGACGTCAGGAGCTCCTGGGACTCATCCACCTTTACCGGGACACAGTGAGAGAGAATGTGGTTATGCTGAAGGTCAGGAAAACACCTATTTAGAATTTAGAGCCAATTTCTTAACAGATGAGGGAAATTGAAATACAGAAACACATAATGTGATATTTATCATATTAGCAAGAAAATTCAATATCATAATAATATTAGCCACTGCAGCTATTCATAAAAACAGATGCAGAAAACCTTGTCATAGTTAGTACCACATCTTGAGTTGTTTTTTTGTCAAATTGGCTCAATTCTCACAAAACAACATCACTTCAAATTGTCTTCATTTTCTGAACTACCTTTTGAAGTGACTCCTCCAGGCACTCCAGACGAGGACGCAGGTGGACCGAGACCAGTTCTCGGATGCGGTCTCCATGACGATCGATGACGTCGCGTGTGGGACCGCAGCGGTGGTCTCGGTGCAGAGTGGCAGCACACTCCAGGCATACAGGCAGATCACAGGGCTGACAGAAGAGGCGCAGCTCCTGTCCTGGGTGGAGGCAGCAGAGGACGGGACGACAGAGGCGACCACGGGACTTCAACTCATGGAGAGCCTGGACTGAGTGAGAGGAGGTCCGCTTCTGACGCCTGTGCAAGAGGAGATTGGTTTAAATCAGCGTGGACTGTGTTGTATCATGTATGTTCAAGGAAAAATTTCCCCTAAAACCAAAAACTTTTCATAATAATTTATTGAATTAGTACTTTCTGGTGTTAATTTTATGATGATTATTTATGTTTTGATTTGTTGTATTGTGATTGTAATGTCTTTCTTATTCTGTAAAGCACTTTGATCTACTTTGAGTATGAATTGTGGTATACCAGGGGTGCCCAAACTCTTTTCACTGATGGCCATATCTTGAAAAATATTCAACAAGGAGGGTCAATACAGTGGATAATTCAGATGGGTGCATTTAGCATACTTTAAATAAGGCTTGAAATATTATTATTAGGTCTGTATGACAACGCAGTGTGATGTTATTAAGGTTATAATGGTAGATTTACTCAAATTTGCTGTAAAAAGCACTGATTATGATCAATTGGGCCAGGTCAACAGAAGGCCCGAGGGCCAATTAAAATTGCCCTGGGGGGCCACATTTGCCCCCTCCCGGGCCATAGTCTGGACACCCCTGTGCTATACAAATAGACTTACCTCGCCTACTTCCACCAGCTGCTCTGTTTCATTGAGAGATCTAGACTATGTGCTATACATAAGGACCAGAAAACAAATTTGGCTGTTATGGCAAGTTAAGTTCATAAAAAGCCCACACACTTTTATTACAAAGCTCACACAGACATAACTTTGTACAGAACATTCACTCAAGTAAATGCATCTGAGTGAATGTTAACTCCATTAATAGCAGTGAACCGTGCATTTACCTGTGCGCCTGGCAGCAGAACTCGCACAGGTTGATGGCGCAAATCTCGCAGCGGCTCTCGGCGGCGCCTCCCCCGCAGAGGTCACAGGGCAGCGGGCCGTCCGTCACCAGCATCTCCAAAAACACCTCATCCAGAGCCAAGTGGTCTGTGCTGAGCCCGGCCGGTCCTGTAGTCGGCAGATCCACTTCGGAGTCACAGTCGGGACACAGAACCGTAACGGAGGAGGAGGGGAGGGGGAGCGCGAGAACGGCTCCAGCTGCGCGATACAGTCCGAGCAGAATGTATGGAGACATGGTAAGAGTTTTGGATCCCGAAACAGGCGCTTGCAGACGTTACACACCGCCCTCGCGTTTACACTTGCCCCGTTTTGTACGTTTTCTGAGTGTATGGCGATTTGGCCCACGTTTCCTTCTTCTTCTTTAGACATTGCACTGCTCTTTTCAAGTAAGTTCCACGCGACCAAAAATCCCAGAATGTTCCACTTCACAAAACTCCACGAAATCAAGACAGGATTAAAACTGTAACAAACATCGTTGCACTCTTTTTTTAAGGCGTAAAAACTAACTCTGTGATTAAATTCCTGTGGTCACTCACGAGCTCTTTCATGCAGAAGTAGGTTGTATTCAGAGTTGATGGGACATTTGACACCCCTCTCAGTGCCTGACCAATGGGAGTTTCTGGAGGCCCTTGTGGGGTGGTCCTACTATCACTACCCCCTCTAGTGGCAGCATTGTAGAGTGCAGCAGCATCACAGAATTAAAAACAAATACTTTTTCACAAAATATTTTTTATAACCAAATACAAACTGAGAATCAGAGAACACATTTTTTTATTACATTAAAGAAAAGTGTTTATGGTGGCAACTTCATTTATTTGATTTTTCCTTTACAGCCAAAAAGAAATAACCAAGGTTGCACTATAAGTTAATTGCCATATAATAAATATATAAATAAGTTAAATACAATTATAAAAATATCATCACTATCATCATTATTACATTTTCTCAAATTTTCTGAACAAAGATGTTATTGGGTTATCTATATTTAAAACATGAAATAACTGATCAGTCACTCCTCAGTGGCAGTGATCATATGGATCAAAGGAGACAATAAAGTCATTAAAACTCTTATGGGAGAGAGGCTAGGCCAATGTATAAAACAGTGATCATGGAGGTGAATTGTGTAGATGTGATCAGTGGTGAGGATGCCTTGTTGGTCTTGTACAGGTATGTTTGCTGCGTAACCCCAGAGCCTGAAAATATATAAATACAATTAAAAGAATGAACAGAGGAAATCTATCAACAGGCCTACAAGGCTGTGTTAAGTACCTGTTACAGTTGCTTGTGAAACTGAGATCTTCAAGTCGTTCTCAATCCTCAAAATATAAGTATCGCTCGTGTTTATGGGTGATACTGCTGTATCCACAGTGTATACACCAGCACTGTTAGATTTCAGGCTGGTGGTCCCATGTAGAACAGTCCCGCTCAGGTCGGTCCAGGTCACATTGGGCTCAGGAAACCAGCGCTCTGCCACAGCTGTCAAAGTGCTGTTCGATAATGTGAAAGATGGTGCTGAAAAGGCTGGAAGAAACACAAATCCATATCTGTTTGGATTAGAACAAGGGGGAAAAGGTGTATGGAAGGACAAAAGGGACTTTGGAATTGATCTTGTTTTAGGGTAAATATCTCAACATATGCATGTGTATGTCTAACCAACCAGAAGGTTAAAATGTAAAGTGATACAATAAGATATGAACCAGGATCCCTCCTCTTTATTTGCAGCCTACTGTTTTCAAATCAGCACGGACACTATTCTAGTTGCTTTACAATTTGGTGTTATTTGTTCAACCCTCAGTCTTAGTCTCAGTTTTAGAGAGGGGCCCCTCAGAGTGTCTGTAATGTGCCCACCAAGATGATTTGTGTCCAAGGTCCAGAATTTGGTTCTGCACCCCTGACCACAGATCTACCTGTAACTCTACCCCACGAGGCCACATGTATGTCTCAGTGATGATAGATACAGTTGTCATACATCTATTTATGAGAAAAATTACACAGTGCACATTTAAAGTCTAACTCTCCATACCTCCAGCTCGTAGGTCTACAGTGACTGCCCCTGCTCCGGTGCTGCTGCTAACGGTGCAGGTGTACGTGCCCTGGTCCTGGCTCCTCACCGCGGACAGTAGCAGCGAGGTGTTCCCTGTCAGCAGGTCAACTGGTGAAACCGTGGCCCTGCCTTTGAACTGCGGGCTCTGGTTCTCTAGGTCCACAGCTCCATTCCTAAACTGATAGACCACCCCAGGCACCTCACTCTTCGTCCAGGTCACAGACATCTGGGACAGTGGCGTGGTTTTAATGTGCTGGTAGCAGCTAAGGAGTTGGTTTTCACCCAAATTAGCAACAGGAGTTTTGTCAAGGCTGAGCACAGATGAATGTTTCCCTATAGAGCAGTGGAAAAATATTATAATACAGGAATATGATAGAGAAGATTCAGTAACAACTCCTAAAACCATGATGAGATTAGACAGTTTAATAATATTTAATAAATCTTGTTTGAATGAAAAGGTTTTAAAAAGTACAAGTTCAATATTAGGATAGGATGATAATTACATTTTACTTTCATAAAGTCAGTTGACTAATTTGTTTGTATATGCCTGAAGTTTGCCAGCAAGTGTTGTCTTTGAGTAAATGTTCTCAATGTCAAAAAAATAGACAAGCCAGAAAGTTTTTTATTATCCTGCTAAAAGCCGTAACTCTAAACCTTAAAACAAGATCTTACCAGCAAAAGCAGAAGCCAAAATAATGATGATAATCACAGAAAACACGATGATCAGGATCACGATGCTGCACACAGGACAAGACAAACATACCTGAACATGTCACCATCATGTGTGTAAATGGAACAGAATTATCTTCAACAATGCATACTTGAACATTTTAAATGTGGTGAAATTTGGCCTAATACTGAGTAAAAGGCCTGTAAACTACGCTGATTTAATACTCCATATATTATGTCAAGAACTACACATAATAATTTAAACTTACCTATTTTAGAACATATAACATCATATTAACATGTGCATACTATCAGATCATGTGTGTTCCCCAAAATATTACAAGCAAGCTGTACCATTTAATTCTACAAAAAACAGAATTCTTGGAAATATGTTTCAAAAGTCAGAACTTGTAGCTGATTTCTTCTTAGTGCACCTACCTGCAGCCGATGATCCTCTTTAAAGACGCCATCTCTCCAGCCCAAAAGATGAGGGTGCACCAAGTATCCGCTTGGCTATAACAACATTGTATTCCCTTGAATGATTACACTAATGCTATGATATTTTCCCCACACGCAGTCTGTCTCAACCATGTTCAAACTAACTCCCGTGTCTCCTTTTCAACACAACCCCATGAGTAAACATTGCCATAAGGGGTGTGTAATTTCACTGTTTTCTTTGAAAGGTGTGTCTTTTGAGCTGTTTTAAATGATTCTCTGACATTTAAAAGGGCAAGGTGCTAAAAGTCATTATGTGGAACTTTATGCTGATAAGATCACATATTGGTTACATACTTTTGTCACCCTTTGAGATATAGTAACACAACAAATATACACAAACATTTTGTTATATGGCAGTGGTTCTGAAACTGGCACCACTGGAGTTACAGTCGCAAGGTATTCTGTAAGTCTAGCTTTGTTTAAATGTATTCAAAACTGATTTTAATGTTTAAACTAATTTACTTGTTTATGAACAGTATCCTTATGAATTGTAAAATCAAATATTACAAGAAAATGGTACATAAGGTGAACAGACCCTGCCTTGGGTTTAAACCAAGTCAGACCACTATTGTGAAACAATTTAACCCCACTGATCTGGTGACAGTAGCAGTGGCTGGCTGTGGCTGCTGGGGCCTGTCTCATGAGCTCCTGACGATATCTCTCTTCTGCTCCCTATGTCCTGTTGGGTGAAGGTTTGATGTCCTCTTCTCTCCTCTGGGCCCTGTGTCCCTCGTGGAGGTTTGATGTCTAACCTCTTCTCCTCTGGGCCCTATGTCCTGGTGGAGGTTGATGTCTCTACCTCTTCTCTCCTCTGGGCCCTGGAGGTGGAGGTCTCTATCCTACCCTCTTCTCTCCTCTGGGCCCAGTGTCCTGGTGGAGGTTTGATGTCTCTAACCTTTTCTCTTCTTGTGTCCTGGTGGGATTTGATGTCTCTACCTGTCCTGGTGGGCCCTATGTCCTGGTGGAGGTTTGATGTCTCTACCTCTTCTCTCCTCTGGGCCCTGTGTCCTGGTGGAGGATTAATGTCTCTACCTCTTCTCTCCTCTGGGCCCAGTGTCCTGGTGGAGGTTTGATGTGCCTACCTTTTCTCCCTTCTGGGCCTTGTGTCCTGGTGGAGATTTGATGTCTCTACTTCTTCTCCCATCTGGGCTGTGTCAGTGTAGAGCTGCCAAATGTGTACTTTAATAAAAATCAGCAGTATCATGGTTTAACTTTATCATTAAATAACACGATACTATCACATAATGTAAAAAAAAATACATGATCATGAAATGTGATGATGAGCACAAAGAGGAAGTATGGCAATAATGGAGGATCTATCCACTTTTGCACATTTGTGTGGTGAAACATATATGTGGAAATATCAAGTGGAAATTATCTGTACAACTGTTTTTTGCAATCTGTACCATTTAACAACAGCGAAAGTAAATAAAACCTATTAGCATGAAGATATTTAATTGGGTTTGTGGTTTGTTTGCAATGGTGGTTTGTTTGGTGGTTTATTTGCCATAACCTTACTAGGACAGTTTCCACTTTTGGTTCTAGTCAGGGCATCATAATGAGCAAAATTGCCATATTGTACAAAATCATTTAACCAATCAGAAAGTGATATTTATGCTGAGGAGCAAACCAGGGACCAATTTTGTCATAACTACATGTAGATTAACAGACAAGGCACAAAATGATAAAATTATTGGGACTCAGAAGGCTGGGCCCCTCAGAGCTGCACGGCCCTAGCAACTTGTGTAATTTGGAAGATCTGGCTCTGCCCTGAAGATCTGCCTTTGCCCCAATGATGGAAAGCTTTAGCTCTGGACTATATACTCTGAATTTTGATGTGGTGATTGTGCAAGTGTGAACACCCATAATGACCTGGACTTGAACAATGACTTGAACAATGAGGACATGATTGTGACTGACTCTAAAGACCTTGCCTTGACCCTTTTCCTTTGTTTTTATTTGGTCTGTTTATTCAGCACCAGTCAGAACTGTGTGTAAAATTAACATGAGGGAAAAAAAAACACAATGTGAACAAACCAGTTTATTTCAAGTCCAATGTTACAAGTCTATCATAAAATGAAATTTGTCTTCTAAGCATTCTTTGCAAATGTCTTCCATACATACATTGTTTTAGGTTACAAAATGAACTCCAAATTTAGTTTTGTTTTTTTTTTATGAATAGGGTTAGCTATAAAGTTATAGTACTTTTAGATTACTATCCATGTGTCCATAGCAATAAACCAATTCAAACCAAAAAAGTTGAATTGGTGAACCCAATATGGGCAATTTACAGCAATATTTCTGTGTCCACACTCATTCATTTTAATACAATACAAGTCTGTTAATGTATTTTTGTGTACAGCCAAACATACTAAAGAAGGGTACATCAGTGCAAAGGAAAATACTATGAATGTTTTTTTAATACATTTTTTGAAACAGACTGGACCCACACACATGTAAATATTAAACTGAAAATGAAAATGAAAAAAAAAAAAGTAACATAATAAAAAATGTGTTCCCCATAAAACTAACAAGTTGTCAAATAAAAAGTACTTTTGAAATGGAAGTGACACATTGATTCTGAGACATTTATCAAAAAAAAAAAAAAAAAAAAATAGCATTAAAGTAAGTTTGCAAGGAGCAGAAATTATAATTTTAAATACAGTAGATATTTGTCAGCACAATCCCACTTTGGAAAAGTAGAGAGGAGCTAGGATAATCCTGTACTGCTTATTTAGTTAAATGCTGTTTTAGACCTGGTTTAAACCTGATTTAATCTTCAATCATATATTTGCTGTCAGAGGACTCAAGTCCTGGTATAGTACCAAGTTCTTCAACTGAGAAGAGTTGCCTTGGTCCTGGCTTAGTCCTGCTTTGAATCTGGTCAAGTCCTGGTTTGAAACTGGTTTTAGACTTGGTTTAGTCCTGGTTTCTTAAAAGGAGCAAAAACTTACTCTAGGTTTAATCGTGGTAGACCTGGTTTAGAACTGTTTAAGACCTTTTTTGTACCTGGCGTAGACCAGGCGTAAGCCAGGCGTAGCCTAGGCGTAGGCCAGGCGTAGGCCAGGCGTAGGCTAGGCGTAGGCCAGGCGTAGGCCAGGCGTAGGCCAGGCGTAGGCCAGGCGTAGGCCAGACTTCTTAGGTTGTTGAGAGGAATTTAAGAAGTTGATTCTTGTTCTTTTTTTGTCTCCAACCCCATGATCATGCAGACAATTTTGCAGATTATATTCTGGCACTGGGAGTGTTGGTAGAAATAAGTGTTCATATACAGTTTTAAGATTCTGCAGAAACTAGCTTGGCACTGCTAATAATATTTCCTCTAATAAACATTTTGTATACTGCTATATGTCATGATTAACAAAAATATTTTCTACATTTAAATTGGCTCTAGATAACTTTACAAACTTAAGAATAAAATAATAAAAAGATCAGTACACCACAAGCCCACCCCCTAATCTCATGTAGTTATAACTATTATTAACAGCAGTTTAGGACTTTCAGAGCAACAAATTGTAGTTTGCGAATTGTGCAAAAATTACCTTAAATCTTGTATTTACAATAAATATTAATTGGCAAAACACTCTTGGCTGTACAAAATCTACTTTTCTCATGATCTAAAATGTTCTAAAAGTTAAATGTGCTTTAGTGAATGTAATTTCAAATAAACCTGTATTTTAAGAGCTGCAACAAATGCCAATTTAGCAATCAAGTGAAACATTACGGAACTTTTTTTTTTGAATAAAATGTAAACCAGAGGCAAAAAATAAAAGGCGCCATAGAAGAAAATATTTCAAAATCTCAAACATTCAAATTTGTATATTTTTTCCTGATTTAATTACATTACCTACTGTGGGTTTTCTCGCTTATGGCATGCATGTTTTGTTTATGTAATATAATTACCAATAATTAAATTCTAACTGAATTCTTGTTCATTAAATAATCTATGGACTATTTATCAGATAAGTTGTTGCAGCCTTGATTGAAGACATTATTTCAAAATGTGTTTCTCTCTATTTCATAAGGCAACAGAACTGTATATGGTATGTAGAATGGGTATGGCATTGGCAAGTAAAAATACCGCGGTGCGGAATTCAGATAATTTCACTATTCAGTTACCAAATGGTTTAAGTGGTTAATATTTAATAGGGAAAATTTGAAAAAATTAAGTTGTGCAGACCTCAGTGGCACTGAAAACCTTTTGAAAATCTACCTGTACCATACCCATGCCATACCGTGCCATATAAGGCTAAAAACATGCCAAACCGTACCACTCCGCTCAGTGCAAAACCAAATGTCCATTAACCATCCATGTTGCCATTCTCCTCCGGCTGCAGTTGCTCCTTCTCTGCACAGTCGTCCTGAGGGGGCGCACTCGCTTAAAGAATCCCAACTACAAGAGGAAAAAAAAAATTGTTATTCTAACTCTAATTTTTTTATTGAATAGAGTTTTATGTCATAATCTCAGAAGGAGGGGGCAGAGGCCTATGTAACTCTATGGAAGATTTACTGTTTTTGAAAGAAATATCCAAATTTATGATCCACAAATGTTGAACCCTGTCATTATTTGGGATTGACTCCACAAAGTTAAACATATTAATCTGATTAAGTCCATCAAAAATCATGCCTGCCTGATTAAATATTGTTACCACTTGATTTGCTTCATTTCATCTGTGCTGACAGAGAAGACGTTGAGCTTTGTGCCCATTTGTGTTTCATGTGGATAGGCCCAGTAATTACAGATATATTAATCGTAAACCAGGTCAACAAGTCTGCAATCTGACAGTTAAACAGTAAACTTCATCAAAGGGTTCTGACCTGTCCTCCAGCTCAGTTTTAAACAATGGGCTGTTTACTATAGCACCTAAATGCAAACAATTAGGATAATTCTGATTGAATTACGTTTTAATAGTCAACTTATTCTAACCTATGTATTCAGTAATTTAATTTAGTCTTTCAGTTTGCTGGAAAAACATGTCCTAAATAACATGATGTGATATTATATGTACAAATAAAATATTAAAGTATCAGTTTTTTTCCCATGTATTTAAGCATGTACAGACATGGCATAACCATGTCTTGAGGTCAAAATAAGTCGGCTGTGTACTGCCTGGATCTAATTATAAAGCGTTTTATTGTCTGAGTAACATGAAGTATGTGGTAAGCATGCTTGTTGTTAGCTTTAATGTCATTGCAAAACTCCACACTTTCCTCTGAAAGTTGTGAAAAGTGTGTATAAATTCATTGTGGTGAATAATTAGGATGTTCGGAATGCATAAGGTAAGTGAGGAATAACCTTAGACCACTGTAAATATTTAAAATAAACAAGTTCTGTTTTTCATGTTTTTAAGACCGTAAAAATCTAGTACAACACCTTTAAATTTTAAAAAGGATTTAGAGAATTTAAAGTCTGAAAGTGTGCGAGTCTATTTAGATTCTCAATCTATGTATTCTTTTATGATTTTCTTTTTCAGTTTGCTGTAAAAATGTCTTCATATGTTGTGTTGTTTTGTTGTTTTATGTCTGATTAAATTACCAGTAATTCATATTCACCTTGTACATGATGAAGATGAGCAGAGCCAGGAGCAGGAGCCCGGCAAGCACAGCCAGGGCCACCACCCACCCAGGCACAGGCTGAGGTGAATCTGCCACCCACAACACCGAGACACTCACCTGGGGACACAGGGACATGGTTACCATAGGGTGGGGGGCACTGTGAGAAGGCTTCAAAACCACAACAATACATCAAGTTTCTGTCAGTTTCCATAGCGAGTCAAATGTAAAACATATGACTTTAAAAGGATTAGATTTAAGAACAGACTTGGACTCTTGTTTTTTTTTAATAGAGATCGAAAACACCTTAAAGAAACCAGCTCTCAAAGCTTCACTTCAGATTTAAAGGATATTTTCTTTCAGTCAGGCCACACTCGAGGAACAGAAACCGAAAATATCACATGAGCACAGGGCATAGTGGCCTTCAGCTCTCTGCAACAGGGACCACAGATAGGTAGGTGCACAACCACAAATAGCCTTTTAAATTAGAGACAAACAATAAGTAAACCTCTGAGCACTCAAAGACGGCAACTACAGTTAACCATGTTGACCACTGCCTGTCATTCAGATTGAAGGCATTTACCTGTTGCATTAACATAAAGAACATCTCCATAATCCAACAAAGGCAAAAAGGTAGGAGACAGTGATGGAAGTATAACACATCAGGATGCTGAAAACCATAAATACACTACACTAAATTTGGCTGGTTAAAGATGCACTATGTAACCTTTCTGGTAGAGGGTCCGGCATGGAGATCTTTCTGATTTGCTTAAAATGTTCCACAGTACAGCATTAGACTCATCCTTCTTGCATTTATTCTGTTACTGGCGTTTTCTTTGGCATCTCCTACTTGTCTTTATAGAGATGGATAAGTATAATGGCATACTGTAGAACATTCTAGGCAAACCTCTCCAAGCAGATGATAGACCCTCCATGAGAAAGTTACATTGTGCCTCTTTAATTGTTCCATAAATTAGGCCGATCTTGGTCTATCAGTCCTGAATGAGTTTTAAAAGGAGGGTATTTAAAATGTGTATTTCACATTTCATAAACATAACCTACTGCTCTACATACTGCTCTACATGCAAGCTCCTCTTGTGGCTACATGGCTGACACACTGAGCAGTTTTTGAAACATCTTGGTTTTTGAGCCGAGTTTTTCCAACTAAAAACTTGTATGTGTCCTCTATCTGCAGGTTAAGGCACTAGCAACTCCGGTTCAGTCCAGGTGCACAGGCTACATCCCCTACATAATATATTCAGAATATTCACTTTGTCTTGCTTGTAGAATAATTTATAATAATACAGGGTTTTAGTGTCTCCTTTAAAAGAGTAAACTGATATTGTCAACAGAAAACATTAACCATTTTCAATGTTAAACTAATACAGTTTAAACTTCCTTGTCCACACACACATGTTGAGGACTTACAGTGGTGCTGTTTGAAGGCAGGTCAAACTCCAGCTTCTTGTATGGGATCTCTATGACACTGAAGGATGCTTTGGACTGGATCACATAAGACCGGTTCTGATTTTCAACCTAGAAATTCACAAAAAAAAATTATGCATAAATAAATAAATAATTCTATAGAATCTTCAGTCTTTATTAATAGTATTTGGACACTTACCCGGAGGAAGTTGTTTACATCCAACCTTGAGTAAACAAACAAAATGGCGTTCTTTCCTCTCTCCAGGCGCCCAACTTGACACCTGAGCAACAAGCAGTCAGCTGTACTGCAGTCCTGGAGGAAAATCAAATGTATAACAACAATGTCTACAGTGAATCCTGTATCTGTCCCTCTCCTCTTTATCCTCTGCTCCGTCTGAGCCTCTCCTCTGCATCCTCTGCTCCGTCTGAGCCTCTCCTCTGCATCCTCTGCTCCGTCTGAGCCTCTCCTCTGCATCCTCTGCTCCGTCTGACCCTCTCCTCTGCATCCTCTGCTCCGTCTGACCCTCTCCTCTGCATCCTCTGCTCCGTCTGACCCTCTCCACTGTCCAACCCTAGTTCCAACCCTTTTTCAACATTCATTATCACAAATGTTTTTTATAATATTGTTTAATTACCAGAGTTTGTATGTCTCCCTGTGCGTCTCTGGACTCTAGATCTCGTTTCCGGACATGGTGTAGGTTTCGTCCCTCTTCTCTGGAGGATTCCACCGGTCACATTTTTTCTCTGTTAACAATGGATTCTAAAAAAGACACATCAACATCAAATATTTGTTACCAAGTACACCAAAGAACTACAAGATTTTTAACAAACTACTGCATTGATGATAATCATCAAAGTATAAAATTACACCATTCAAATATATTTAGTTTTGAATTGTTAATTGCTACGGCAACAGTGCAAAGTCCTCAAAATGACAACTTTAATATTTTTAACAGATTAATTCATAATAACATTAACAATGTTAATTCAAGTCGGCTTTCAGGACTTGAGAAGTCCTCTCACAATACTACAGTAAAACAAAATTACACAGGCCTACATGAGATAAATGTATGGATGAAATAGTCCTCCTCACCGATACATTGAGTGGGTTGATCTCTGTATCCGTGGTGCAGTGGATGGGTCCCTCTGTGTCAAAGCTGGTGACATAAAGCACAGAGCCATTTCTGAAGTGAAATGGGACCTCCACCTCCAGAGATGCTTTGGAGAAGGTGCTGGGACCACTGTTTAGTAACTGCACACAACAGGGGGGTAAGAATCAGATAAGGCTGAGCGATAGGACAAAAAAATATAATAACCGATATTGAGGTCTGTGTAATCCCACGTCCAGGTATGATCCATATGACCTAAATCAACAAGTACAGGACAAGTCCTCCTTATAGAGGACTGTATCTGAAATGGCTTAACTGTAACTGTTTGCTGCTGTCATTTGTATCTATTCCCTGTTTCTTGCATGTGGTGTTTTTAAACTGTTGGCTGCACATTAATCCATCTATCCATCAATCCATGTATGAATGAAGCTACCAGTGCTTGAATAATCTAAAGATGACATCATCATTACCTCATAGACCAGGACTATCTGAGGCCCGATGTCGTCCCCAACAACAGGAGGCTCTCTGGGTTTCCAGTTTTGCAATGGGCAGCAAAACCTGGCCTGGGTTTGAAGACCTGGAAATAACATGCAATTGATCGAACAGTTATATACAATATGATTTACTGCAGTAAAGAGTCCTTGTTTAATCTTGGTTTTGTCATTGTTTAGGTCATAATACAACCATATTAGTTTTGGATTAGTTCTGGTATGGTTGTAATTAATTTGTGGTTTAGACCTGACTTTCCATTGTTTTGGTAAGAGGGTTATCCAAGCATTTGTCTCCAGTAGGTTACGTGTAGTAGTAGGCTCACTGGCCTCTCCAAACAAGCGTCAAAACAGCTGCAGTACATCCAGAACGCTGCTGCTTGGGTCCTGACTAGAACAGGGAAGTACAAGCACATAAGTCCTGTGCTCAGGTCTCTGCACTGGCTCTTGTGGTTCAGAGAACAGAAGAGACTAGACTTTAAAGAAGCCATGCTTGTGTACAAGTCTCTCCATGGCCTAGCACCAAAGTACATCTCCGACATGTTGGTGCCATACGAACCTGGCCTCTACTTTGACAATGTTTAAATCCAGGCTCAAAACGGTTCTATTTAGCTGTGCATATGACAGAAAGGTTTTTATAAAGATTTTTATTCTGCACTTTTCCCCTTTAATATTTATGTTTTGATTTGTTGTATTATGCTTTTAATGTTTTTTTTAAACTGTAAATCACTTGAATTACTTTGTGTATGAATTGTGCTATACAAATAAACTTGCCTTGCCTTGCCTTGCCATGGTAAAGTACTGGGTGTTTGTTGTCCTAGTCCAGTCCGAGGTTAGTCCTGGTCTAGTCCTTAATATTTCCTAATTCAGACCTTTTATGACTGTCCTTTTAAATAATCCTGTTGGTTTAATCCATTTGTCACTGTGTACTTACCCTCTGATGGCTACTTTAGCAAGCACAGCCAGTTTGGTGGAACTGGATACTCGAGGGCTGGTGTTGTTAAACTGGTTTGAGCTATAAATTTAAAAAAAATAAATAAATGTAAATGATTAACAACATTAGCAAGCGCATATTTTCATTTATATTTCATTCCATCAATATGTATTTAAACAGGAAAATGCCATTAAAGTCAAGAATTGATTTTGTAGACTCCCGCACATGTTTTAGTGTTAGTTAGTAGTACCCAAATGACAAGGAGAGCCTGCAAAATTACTTAACACTATGTCACTGTAACTTGAAAGCATGGTGTTTGCTTTACTCAAAACAACCACACGAGGGAGCCTCTAATTGTAGACATAAACTGTATAAAGAAGTGGACTATGTGAGTGTGATATCACCCCACCTCAGAAATGATTGAACTTTGCAAGTAACAACCAAAGAATATGTGATGGTTTGCAACCACTTACAGGGCAGCACCAAGGTTTGTGTGGAAGCCAAAGGTGACTTGCTCAAGCAAACGAAAACAAACATGTCAGCATGAACAGACGTACTTCTGTACGTTTTCACAAACTCGACTTGACATTAAAGTAGGCTGAAGGTAAGGAAGATTATTGACAAGGAAGATGGACAAGGAAGATGTCTGTACGGTTTCTATCAACTGGATGTTACCAAAGTCTTGTTGTGATACAAATAAAAGATTCAAATAACTGTCATTTTGTTTGTTGTGTTTGAGTGACACATATATCAATCTGGCATAAGCCAGATTACAAGTCAAAAACATTTTAAAACAAATCTAAAAATATACTAGTAAAGGTTTTTAATTATCTTGTCGGCACCTTCAACCATCACCAATCACTCACCAGATTCATACGTTGGCAAAGTGGGACAAGTGTCTTGCTCAAGAAAACAACAATAGACCTGTGAAGACCTTCTGGATTGAGGGCAAAAGCTCAAACCACAGAACCACTGCTGATCAACCATTTCTATTAAAAAGGTCCTGTTCTAGTTTCTCACACTCTGTTCTAGTTTCTAGTTTCTCACACTAAAGACAGTAAAAATCAGGTACTGCGCCTTTAAGATGAGTACTAATCACTAGTCACTAATGATCAGTTTTTATCCTCATTGTATTTTTGAAACAGATTTTAGTGCTATAACACTGTGGTTAGGGAAAGGCTGAGTTGTCAGATTTTAACCAAAGGCAATTCAAACCTGTAATTTACATACCTCACTCTCTCTCCTCTGTCTCTGTGTCTCTCACCCACAAAAACACACCTTATATAAAGCTCTAGAGTGAGTTAGGACCTGTTTTAGCCCTGGTTTTAGCCCTGGTTTTAGCCCTGGTTTTAGCCCTGGTTTTAGCCCTGGTTTTAGCCCTGGTTTTAGTTTTAGCCCTGGTTTTAGCCCTGGTTTTAGCCCTGGTTTTAGCCCTGGTTTTAGCCCTAACTTGGTCATTGTTTAATCCAGATTTAAACCTTAAATTTGTGTTTTACTTAAGTCAAGTCTTTTCTTTAACCTATTTCCTTAAGTGGTTCTTAGTAATAGAACTTAAATCTTACACTTACATTTTTAGGTATTTGTAAACATACCTGACAACCTGTAGTTCAAATTTGACCGATGTGTCCTCCTCTGAGAGCTGGTGAACACTGAAGCGCAACTCGGCCAAAACCTAGAGCAGAAAAAAAAAATCATGATAAATACAGAAAGTGAAGATGTATAACTGAAAAAAGGTAAAATGATTTGAAATGCAGGCTTCTTAGAGAACAGGGCAGGGCAATACTGGCAAAAACTAATATTCTCGATTTTTTTTTTGAGTGTCCTGTTCACAATGTGCCAAAATGCAAAAGTAAATGTCTATGTTAAGTTTTCAAGTATGACAAAAAGTGCATGAACTGTAGAATTATGTGCAAACATCACAAACATATTCCTTGTTTGAAAAATTTAACCATTTAGTTACTATTTAGTCATGAGTCATTTTTGGCCCTCGCCGCTCACGAAGTGACGGCGAGGGGTATTGTTTTCGCTCGGTTTCTTCTTATTGGCCCTCGCCGCTCACGAAGTGACGGCGAGGGGTATTGTTCTTCGAAAGTTTCTTCTTATTATTATTATTTTTCCGCCCAAACTCGCCCGTTTTCACCCCCTAAACGTGGACGAAAAGTCTCACATGGGGGTATCAAATCGACCGGCTCTGCGAAAATTACGATTAAATATGCATCATGAAAATGTCCAACGCACACCGGCTCGACAGCGCCACCTACAAATGTTGAAATTTTGAGCTTAATAGGGAGCTCCGACTCAGAATTAGCTGAAATTCGCACCAGTGATAGAGCTCATAGAGACGCACAATAAACAATATTATAGTGATGCCGTGTGGCGGACAGGAAGTTGGCCATATTGTCGCCAACGCGTTTGCTCGCCTGTTTTCACAATACTACAACTCTCATGTTTTTACTCCAAAAGACGTCAGATTTCACATGTCACATCTGGACACATGGGGTTTCATAACTTATCCGATCGTTTGCAATATTTTCGTGTCGTTCGCCCGCACGCCGCCATCGAAAAAACGCCTTCGTTTCCTGTAACTTCGTTGTCCTCTCACGATCAGGGGCATTGTCCTACAGATCTCACATTCACATGACATATGCGTAATTATGACATGTATGGAATGGACTATAAAGTATTATGAAAATGAAAACTCTAGCGCCCCCTAGCATAGACGTGAAACGTCAACTTTATCGGATTACAATCAAATTTGGGGAATAAATTTGGGCCATGAAAAGAAGGAAAAAATGATATTACGGGTATAGGCTATTTCTTACAATTGGCCAGCAGGGGCGCAAATACTCCAACAAAAAACATTTAAAAATCTATTACTCACACGGGCTTTGCCCGAGACATCTGAAATTTAAGCTAAATATGTTTCATTTGGCCCTGAATCAAATGCAATATAAAGTGTAATCAAAAATGAACCCTCTAGCGCCCCCTACCATAGACGTGACACATAAATTTTATCAGATTTATATCAAATTTGGGGAGTACATTGGACACCTCAGAAGAAGCACAAAATTATATTACAAGCATGGGTTATTTCTCACGGTTGGCCAGCAGGGGCGCAATGACTCCACAAAATAATCATTTGAAAATGTCTGACTCACAGGGACATTGGTCTGAATCGCTCCAATTAACATCAAACATGTGTCATTTGGCCATGAATGTCATGGATTATAAAGCTCCTTGATAAAACTTCAACAATGAATGGCCACGCTGTCTTTTGATTCATAAAAAGGCCGCCATATTGAATAAGAAATTCGCCATCTCTTTCGCCGCTTGTTTTCAAAATGATACAACTCTCATGTTTTTACTCCAAAACAGGTCAGATTTCACATGTCACATCTGGACACATGGGGTTTCATTTCTTATCCAATCGTTTGCAATAATTTCGTGTCATTCGCCCCCACGCCGCCGTCGAAACACGCCTTCTTTTCCTGTTTTTTTCGATGTCCTCTCACGACCAGGGCAAATGATACAACTCCCACGTTTTTGCTTCAAAACAGGTCAGAATTCACATGTCACATCTGGACACATGGGGTTTCATTTCTTATCCGATCGTTTGCAATAATTTTGTGTCGTCCGCCCGCACGCCGCCATCGAAAAACGCCTTCGTTTCCTGTTTCTTTCATTCCCGCTCACAGACACATGGATCAGTCTAAAGACATAAAACTCTACCCACTGATGTAGAATAAAACTTTGAATACAGCAGAGTAATGAGCACGTGACCAGTGGACTCTATAGCGCCCCCTATAATATAATTACAACACTCAACTTTGTGCGATTGGTATGAAACTTGGGGAGATAATTGGAGGCCCAAAACCAAACCAAAAAGTCAATGACACTATACCTGTATTATGCACAATTTGATGGTTCTAAGTCACAGACTCCACCAGTTTAATGCAATGATCACACTGCACTATGGAAACAGTGTGAGGGGGGGGGCGAGGGGGGGCGTGCGGCCGGGGGGTGGCCGGGCAGGGGGTGGCCGGGCAGGGGGAATGCTGCGTGGAGGCGGTGGCTGGCCCCCGGCGGTCGCGAGGGGAGGCGGTCGCGCCGAGGCGAGGGCCATCATCGCCGCTTGCGGCTTTAATTATTGGCCCTCGCCGCTCACGAAGTGACGGCGAGGGGTATTGTTCTTTTCGAAAGTTTCTTCTTATTATTATTATTTTTATTTTTCTCCCCCTGGGATCGCAATTTTCACCCCCTAAACGTCGACGAAAAGTCTCACATGGGGGTATCAAATCGATCGGCCTCGCGAAAAATTCGAGAAAATATGCATCACAAAAATGACCCAGACACGCAGGCTCGACAGCGCCACCTAGAAAATTGCAAATTTTCGAATGAATTGGGAGCCGACTCGCATATTTCGCCGTAGCAAAGCCAAATTCGCACCAGTGATAGAGCTCATGGAGACGAGCAAAAAAGCCAATCATAGTGCTGCCCTAAGGCGGACAGGAAGTCGGTCATATTCGATCGAAGATTCGCCAATTTTTTCGCCGCCTGTTTTCAAAATACTACAACTCTCATGTTTTTACTCCAAAAGACGTCAGATTTCACATGTCACATCTGGACACATGGGGTGTCATAACTTATCTGATCGTTTGCAATAATTTCGTATCGTTCGCCCGCACGCCGCCATCGAAAAACGCCTTCGTTTCCTGTAATTTCGTTGTCCTCTCACGACCAGGGGCATTGTCCTACAGATCTCACATTCACATGACATATGTGTAATTATGGCATGTATGGAATGGACCATAAAGTGTGATCAAAATGAACACTATAGCGCCCCCTAGCATAGACGTGAAACGTCAACATTATCGGATTACAACCAAATTTGGAGAATAAATCTGGCATATGACGAGGACCAAAAAATTATATTATGGGCATGGGTCATTTCTCACAACTGGCCAGTAGGGGCGCAAATAGTCCAACAAAAAACATTAAAAAATATATTACTCACACGGGCTTTGCCCGACACATCTCAAATTTAAGTCACATATGTTTCATTTGG
Organism: Periophthalmus modestus; assembly: GCA_019594935.1. Taxonomy (NCBI): domain Eukaryota; kingdom Metazoa; phylum Chordata; class Actinopteri; order Gobiiformes; family Gobiidae; genus Periophthalmus; species Periophthalmus modestus. The sequence goes on from JAIEZT010000009.1 coordinate 12,554,499, forward strand.
CCCTGAATCAAATGCATTATAAAGTCTAATCAAAATGAACACTCTAGCGCCCCCTACCATAGGCGTGACGCATAAACATCATCGGATTCAAACCAAATTTAGACGATAAATTTGGGCCACGAAAAGGAACAAAACATTATATTACGGGTATAGGCTATTTCTCACAATTGGCCAGCAGGGGCGCAAATACTCCAACAAAAAACATTTAAAAATCTATTACTCACATGGGCTTCGCCCGAGACATCTCAAATTTTACTCAAATATGTTTCATTTGGCCCTGAATCAAATGCAATATAAAGTGTAATCAAAATGAACCCTCTAGCGCCCCCTACCATAGACAGTGACACATAAATTTTATCGGATTCATACCAAATTTGGGGAGTACATTGGACACCTCAGAAGAAGCAAAAAATTATATTACAAGCATGGGTTATTTCTCACGGTTGGCCAGCAGGGGCGCAATGACTCCCAAAAAATAATCATTTAAAAATGTCTGACTCACAGGGACATTGGTCTGAATCGCTCCAATTAACATCAAACATGTGTCATTTGGCCATGAATGTCATGGATTATAAAGCTCCTTGATAAACTTTCAACAATGAATGGCCACGCTGTCTTTTGATTCATAAAAAGGCCGCCATATTGAATAAGAAATTTCGGCATCTCTTTCGCCGCTTGTTTTCAAAATGATACAACTCTCATGTTTTTACTCCAAAAGACGTCAGATTTCACATGTCACATCTGACACATGGGGTTTCATTTCTTATCCGATCGTTTGCAATAATTTTGTGTCATTCGCCCCCACGCCGCCGTCGTCGAACGCCTTCTTTTTTCTGTTTTTTTTCCATGTCCTCTCACGACCAGGGCAAATGATACAACTCCCACGTTTTTGCTTCAAAACAGGTCAGATTGCACATGTCACATCTGGACACACGGGGTTTCATTTGTTATCCGATCGTTTGCAATAATTTTGTGTCGTCCGCCCGCACGCCGCCATCGAAAAACGCCTTTGTTTCCTGTTTCTTTCATTCCCGCTCACAGACACATGGATCAGTCTAAAGACATAAAACTCTACCCACTGATGTAGAATAAAACTTTGAATACAGCAGAGTAATGAACACGTGACCAGTGGACTCTATAGCGCCCCCTATAATATAATTACAACACTCAACTTTGTGCGATTGGTATGAAACTTGGGGAGATAATTGTAGGCCCAAAACCAAACCAAAAAGTCAATGACACTATACCTGTATTATGCACGATTTTGAAGGTTCTAAGTCACAGACTCCACCAGTTTAATGCAATGATCACACTGCACTATGGAAACAGTGTGAAGGGGGGGGGCGAGGAGGGGCGTGCGGCCGGGGGGTGGCCGGGCAGGGGGAATGCTGCGTGGAGGCGGTGGCTGGCCCCCGGCGGTCGCGAGGGGAGGCGGTCGCGCCGAGGCGAGGGCCATCATCGCCGCTTGCGGCTTTAATTATTGGCCCTCGCCGCTCACGAAGTGACGGCGAGGGGTATTGTTCTTCGAAAGTTTCTTCTTATTATTATTATTATTATTATTATTTTTATTTTTCTCCCCCTGGGATCGCGATTTTCACCCCCTAAACGTCGACGGAAAGTCTCACATGGGGGTATCAAATCGATCGGCCTCGCGAAAAATTCGAGAAAATATGCATCGCAAAAATGACCCAGACACGCAGGCTCGACAGCGCCACCTAGAAAATTGCAAATTTTCGAATGAATTGGGAGCCGACTCGCATATTTCGCCGTAGCAAAGCCAAATTCACACCAGTGATAGAGCTCATGGAGACGAGCAAAAAAGCCAATCATAGTGCAGCCCTAAGGCGGACAGGAAGTCGGTCATATTCGATCGAAGATTCGCCAATTTTTTCGCCGCCTGTTTTCAAAATACTACAACTCTCATGTTTTTACTCCAAAAGACGTCAGATTTCATATGTCACATCTGGACACATGGGGTTTCATGTGGTATCCAATTTTTTTCAACTATTTCGTGTCGTTCGCCCGCACGCCGCCATCGAAAAACACCTTCGTTTCCTGTAATTTCGTTTTCCTCTCACGACCAGGGGCATTGTCCTACAGATCTCACATTCACATGACATATGCCTCATTATGGCATGTATAGAATGGACTATAAAGTGTAATGAAAATGAAAACTCTAGCGCCCCCTAGCATAGACGTGAAATGTCAACATTATTGGATTACAACCAAATTTGGGGAATAAATCTGGAATATGATGAGGACAAAAAAATTATATTACGAGCATGGGTCATTTCTCACAACTGGCCAGTAGGGGCGCAAAGAGTCCAACAAAAAACATTTAAAAATATATTACTCACACGGGCTTTGCCCGACACATCTCAAATTTAAGTCACATATGTTTCATTTGGCCCTGAATCAAATGCATTATAAAGTCTAATAAATATGAACACTCTAGCGCCCCCTACCATAGACATGACACATCAATATTATCGGATTCATACCAAATTTAGGGAATAAATTTAGGCCACGAAAAGGAGCAAAAAATTATATTACGGGTATAGGCTATTTCTTACAATTGGCCAGCAGGGGCGCAAATACTCCAACAAAAAACATTTAAAAATCTATTACTCACACGGGCTTTGCCCGAGACATCTCAAATTTAAGTCACATATGTTTCATTTGGCCCTGAATCAAATGCAATATAAAGTGTAATCAAAATGAACCCTCTAGCGCCCCCTACCATAGACAGTGACACATCAATTTTATCGGATTCATACCAAATTTGGGGAGTACATTGGACACCTCAGAAGAAGCAAAAAATTATATTACAAGCAGGGGTTATTTCTCACGGTTGGCCAGCAGGGGCGCACAGACTCCCCAAAAATAATCATTTAAAAATGTCTGACTCACAGGGACATTGGTCTGCATCGCTCCAATTAACATCAAACATGTGTCATTTGGCCATGAATGTCATGGATGATAAAGCTCCTTGATAAAACTTCAACAATGAATGGCCACGCTGTCTTTTGATTCATAAAAAGGCCGCCATATTGAATAAGAAATTCGCCATCTCTTTCGCCGCTTTTTTTCAAAATGATACAACTCCCAGATTTTTACTCCAAAACAGGTCAGATTTCACATGTCACATCTGGACACACGGGGTTACATTTCTTATCCGATCGTTTGCAATAATTTAGTGTCATTCGCCCCCACGCCGCCGTCGAAACACGCCTTCTTTTTTCTGTTTTTTTTCATGTCCTCTCACGACCAGGGCAAATGATACAACTCCCACGTTTTTGCTTCAAAACCGGTCAGATTTAACATGTCACATCTGGACACACGGGGTTTCATTTGTTATCCGATCGTTTGCAATAATTTCGTGTCGTCCGCCCGCACGCCGCCATCGAAAAACGCCTTCGTTTCCTGTTTCTTTCATTCCCGCTCACAGACACATGGATCAGTCTAAAGACATAAAACTCTACCCACTGATGTAGAATAAAACTTTGAATACAGCAGAGTAATGAGCACGTGACCAGTGGACTCTATAGCGCCCCCTATAATATAATTACAACACTCAACTTTGTGCGATTGGTATGAAACTTGGGGAGATAATTGTAGGCCCAAAACCAAACCAAAAAGTCAATGACACTATACCTGTATTATGCACGATTTTGATGGTTCTAAGTCACAGACTCCACCAGTTTAATGCAATGATCACACTGCACTATGGAAACAGTGTGAAGGGGGGGGGGCGAGGGGGGGCGTGCGGCCGGGGGGTGGCCGGGCAGGGGGAATGATGCGTGGAGGCGGTGGCTGGCCACCGGCGGTCGCGAGGGGAGGCGGTCGCGCCGAGGCGAGGGCCATCATCGCCGCTTGCGGCTTTAATTATTTTTATTTTTCTCCCCCTGGGATCGCGATTTTCACCCCCTAAACGTCGACGAAAAGTCTCACATGGGGGTATCAAATCGATCGGCCTCGCGAAAAATTCGATAAAATATGCATCACGAAAATGACCCAGGCACGCAGGCTCGACAGCGCCACCTAGAAAATTGCAAATTTTCAAATGAATTGGGAGCCGACTCGCATATTTCGCCGTAGCAAAGCCAAATTCACACCAGTGATAGAGCTCATGGAGACGAGCAAAAAAGCCAATCATAGTGCAGCCCTAAGGCGGACAGGAAGTCGGTCATATTCGATCGAAGATTCGCCAATTTTTTTTTTTTTTCGCCGCCTGTTTTTCAAAATACTACAACTCTCATGTTTTTACTCCAAAAGACGTCAGATTTCACATGTCACATCTGGACACATGGGGTTTCATAACTTATCCGATCGTTTGCAATAATTCATGTCGTTCGCCCACACGCCGCCATCGAAAACGCCTTCGTTTCCTGTAATTTCGTTGTCCTCTCACGACCAGGGGCATTGTCCTACAGATCTCACATTCACATGACATATGTGTAATTATGGCATGTATGGAATGGACTATAAAGTGTAATGAAAATGAACACTCTAGCGCCCCCTAGCATAGACGTGAAATGTCACATCATTGGATTACAACCAATTTGGGGATAAATCTGGGATTTGACGAGGACCAAAAATTATATTATGGGCATGGGTCATTTCTCACACAACTGGCCAGTAGGGGCGCAAAGAGTCCAACGAAAAACATTTAAAAATATATTACTCACACGGGCTTTGCCCGACACATCTCAAATTTAAGTCACATATGTTTCATTTGGCCCTGAATCAAATGCACTATAAATTCTAATCAAAATGAACACTCTAGCGCCCCCTACCATAGACATGACACATCAATATTATCAGATTCATACCAAATTTAGGGAAATAAATTTGGGGCACGAATAGGAGCAAAAAATATATATTACGGGTATAGGCTATTTTCTTACAATTGGCCAGCAGGGGCGCAAATACTCCAACAAAAAACATTTAAAAATCTATTACTCACACGGGCTTTGACCGACACATCTCAAATTTCAGTCACATATGTTTCATTTGGCCCTGAATCAAATGCAATATAAAGTGTAATCAAAATGAACACTCTAGCGCCCCCTACCATAGACAGTGACACATCAATTTTATCGGATTCATACCAAATTTGGGGAGTACATTGGACACCTCAGAAGAAGCAAAAAAATTATATTACAAGCATGGGTTATTTCTCACGGTTGGCCAGCAGGGGCGCAAAGACTCCCCAAAAATAATCATTTAAAAATGTCTGACTCACAGGGACATTGGTCTGAATCGCTCCAATTAACATCAAACATGTGTCATTTGGCCATGAATGTCATGGATTATAAAGCTCCTTGATAAAACTTCAACAATGAATGGCCACGCTGTCTTTTGATTCATAAAAAGGCCGCCATATTGAATAAGAAATTCCCCATCTCTTTCGCCGCTTGTTTTCAAAATGATACAACTCCCAGATTTTTACTCCAAAACAGGTCAGATTTCACATGTCACATCTGGACACATGGGGTTTCATTTCTTATCCGATCGTTTGCAATAATTTCGTGTCGTTCGCCCGCACGCCGCCATCGAAAAACGCCTTCGTTTCCTGTTCTTTGATTCCCGCTCACAGACACATGGATCAGTCTAAAAGACATAAACTCTACCCACTGATGTAGAATAAAACTTTGAATACAGCAGAGTAATGAGCACGTGACCAGTGGACTCTATAGCGCCCCCTATAATATAATTACAACACTCAACTTTGTGCGATTGGTATGAAACTTGGGGAGATAATTGGAGGCCCAAAACCAAACCAAAAAGTCAATGACACTATACCTGTATTATGCACGATTTTGATGGTTCTAAGTCACAGACTCCACCAGTTTAATGCAATGATCCCACTGCACTATGGAAACTGTGTGAAGGGGGGGGGGCGAGGGGGGGCGTGCGGCCGGGGGGTGGCCGGGCAGGGGGAATGCTGCGTGGAGGCGGTGGCTGGCCCCCGGCGGTCGCGAGGGGAGGCGGTCGCGCCGTGGCGAGGGCCATCATCGCCGCTTGCGGCTTTAATTATCAACTATTTTTGCAGCCTTTTAACAGTTATTATAATACTCTACATGTGCACGCCTTCAAAAACTGAGTAGATATTTTTTGTAGGCACTACATCACCCAGCTCTACTTAACAGTGTTTCATAGCCATAGAATTGCATCAAAAACACATTAGTCATAAAACATACAACCTTGGTTCCTCCTTTCATGGGGTTTCCCAGGTCACACACCACCATCTTGGTGTTGTTCTCTTTCTTATATGCGCAGGACAGTCTGGTCAGGGCCTGGCAGAGCAAAGTACAGTTAAAAAGTTAAAATTATCATCTACTCACAAGTAGGCTTTTTTGGAAAAATATGCTGTGTGTGTTCACAGTTACGCTTTGGAAAAAAAAAAAAATAAAAGAAAAAAATAATAGATAGATAGATAAATAAATAAATCTATCTATATATCTATTTATTTATTTATTTATTTATGTTTAATCACATAATATGAGGTCTACTCCTTGGCCATTGCCACCCTGGGCAGATGCCGACCTGTTCTGTTACATAAACTGACAGAGACATCTGTCTGTATTGTAGAGAGGTGCACCTGGCTGCGAACGACCCCAGTGAAGTCTGCCTGTTGTGGGGGAAACACGTGCAGCTCAGCCTCGTATGCTCCTTCTCCCTGGTTCTCCGCGCTCACTTCTAATGTCAGGGCATTGTCATCACCGATGTAGATCTGTTGAGGCTCACTGAAGGCAGATATAGAAAACAATTACCGTAAATTTCGGACTATAAGCCGCTACCTTTTTCCCACGCTTTGAACCCTGCGGCCTATACAACGGTGCGGCTAATTTATAGATTTTTACTGGCTAACGGCCACCGGGGGGCACTCTCTAGCAGTAAACACAAAAGTGAGACAGACGTGGGAAAAGATTATTTGATGCATGCAGGTATGTTCATCCTGTGTTGATGGTGTGCTGGGGACGTACTGATGATTTTCAGGCATAGATCTTAAATTAAAACTCAAAAAACCTCCGTGTATCGTCTTTCTGTGTAAATATCTCATCTCGCCTATATATGTACAAAATTTATTTTATTTTCAAATTTAGCTGGCGCGGACTGTATTCAGGTGCGTTCAATAGTCTGAAATTTACAGTGCACAATTACACACAACGGAACATGTGCAAAAGATCCAAGGAAATAATAGCAGTTTCTCAAACTGTAGTACATGTGGTAGGCAGGACCCTCTGTAGTTTGAGCATTTGTTTTATTTAGAGACAAATCTATGAATGTTTGGGTTAATCATTAAGACTACCTTAATCATGGTTTAGTCTTGTTTTAGAACAGGGTTAGCTCCAATTTTGCAAGTTAAAATTTTGACAACCACTGATCAAGTGCGTAACCAAGTACCAAGACTGAAACTAAACCACTTCACCACTCTGTTCTGTACCTCTTCACAGAGAGTTTGAGGTCCGGTTTGCAGATGTTGTCTTCTCCACAGTCCAGCAGGATATGAGCCTGAGGGCACAGGAAGAAGAAAGCTTTAAAATGAGACCAAAAACTCTCCAGGAATCTACAAACCAACTTCACTACATCTATAAATCTACTCTTTGGTCTTTCTCTAAGCCTCAGCATCCTCTGCACCATACATTTCCTTTCTCTACCATTTAATTCAATTAAATTCTGTTTATTTTTCATTGTTTATTTACTCTCCCCCCTCTGCACCATATAATTCACTGTAAAATGTACAACTTGTAATTCTACAGGAATTAGAATTGGTGGTTGGATTATAAGAGTAATAACATTCTAAAATTGCCAAATTTCTGTGTATGATCCTGCGTATGAATGAGGCCTGATATTCTTCTAACTGCATGTAATTACTTCACCTGGAATGTTCCACAATTTGGCATTAAGCACATCTATTTTGAATTTTATTCAGTTACACTCATCTATCCACAGACCTGTAAATTTGCCTGGTGACATTTACCAACTGTCTCCAGGGAAAAGTTTAATACCATACTGTGTAACTTTCTAGGTGAAGCAATGGTGACAGGTGGCGTACCCTCCACAAAAAAAGTCACATAGTGTGCCTTTAATGTATTGGTTAGTACATTCCTGCTCCAGGTTGCAGTACCTGTTTAGTGATGTTAGAGGGCGCTGACATGTCTACGATGGGCAGGAGTCCGGTCGAGTCTGCTGCGCTCAGATAGTCCAGAGAATACTCCATCGTCACAGAGATCGGCGTGATCTTATCCCGGAACTCTCGGTCATCCTGAGAGCAAAGAATGGTTCAGATCAGGATTTGACCAGGACTGCGTCAAAGCTGGGCCAGGACTTCGCCACTAGACAGGGACTAGACGGGGACTAGACGGGGACTAGACGGGGACTAGACGGGGACTAGACGGGGACTAGACGGGGACTAGACGGGGACTAGACGGGGACCAAGCTACAATTGCAACATGATTAAGCCAAGAATGGAGAAGGCAGAGGAAAAAAAAGAGACCAGGATTACCCCAGGATTGGACCAGGACTAGACTGTAACTAGCCCAGAACTAGGACAGGACAAAGGTAATACCTAAAATGTACAAAAACTACATATTTATATAAAATTTGTTGAATCAAGAAGACAAGTGCTCCATAACATAGACAAGGACAGAAGTTGAAACTGGACTAAACAGGAATGATTAAACCAGGATCATAACTGAATTAGATCTAGATTAGGTTAAATTCAGGAAGATAAGACTAAAACTTGACCAAACTCCCAAAACCGTAATAAACTATAAATATACTGACTATGGATAACAGGATGCCCACACTCCACTCAGAGCGGTTAGGAGTCTAACCCACAACCTCCTTACCAAAGGAGGAGAGAGGATACCCGCTCTGCCACAGTAATTATCTACAAATACAATCACTACATTACATTGTACTTACTCTAAGGAATACCACCAGTTCTTCGCAGCTTAGTGGTAGTTTTTCGTTATTTGTAACACCAATATTTCTTGAATACTGAAACGCTTTGTTGTGTAGGAACAGAACGCGTTTTGTAGCTTCTTTCTGTTTCAAACGGTCCAACGTAATGTCCACCTTAAACGCTGTGGTGAAGTAAAAGAAAGCAACACTCAGTATAAGAAAATTATGTTCAAAAGGCACTGTATCTGATTTTTACCATCTTAAAAATAAGAAAAAACAACTATACTGAGCCAAAGTAAAAACGCAAACAAAAATCGTGGTGTATATTTTTGACTGAAACTTACCAACTCATTTTTGTTGTGCTCTGTATTTAAATCGATATGAATTAGCCTTTTTTAGAGCATCCCCAAACACTGTGACGAACACTCGCGTCAAAACACGACAAGTAAGGATCAACGTCAGTGGCAGAAATGAAGTAAAAATGGAGTAAATTTCGCCAGACAATGGGTGCGGCTTTGTTGTAAACATCAGGGCCTATAAAAAAAACGAGAAAGAAAGATGTCCATTCCCACAGGCCATCATGCCACGCTTGTCACATATTGACCGTGAACGTGCAGTCGGAATGTTAAACGCTGGCGCTTCAGCTGCTAGAGTTGCTCAACAGTTTGGGGTGCACAGATCAATTGATCTCCCCAATTGAACACTTGTGGGATGTTCTGGACAGAGCTGTACATCGATGTACGCCACAGCCACAGACCATAGAACAGCTACGCCAAGCATTAACGGAAGAGTGGAACAACATCCCTCTGGCACAAATCACGAGACTGGTGTCCTCCATGAGATGAAGATGCACAGCAGTACGTGATGCAAATGGTGGACACACTCGGTACTGATGTTGTGACTTTTGGTTTCTTGCGACGTTACTTCCACACTGGGACAGTATCCGTAATAAAGAGAATGGTGACATGATTTACGGACAAAATGTTTGTTCAGACTATGGTCTTTAATAGTGTTACTATTGGGTAATGTTTTTTTGCCACCGATATAAAATTTACACCTCAGAAAATTTGTTGCGTTTTTACTTTGGCTCAGTATACTAAAACTGCTAACAAGAATTAATTGCAAACAGCTCGTCACAATTACTTTGGGGTAGGGGACATTCTGACCCCAAGATCTGCTTCTATAATATATCTGTACTTGCGCAAAACAAATTCAACATAATCACATATGGAAAAAAATCAGGTACAGTCCTTAAAATATATAACATTTTAAATAATGGTAAAGAAAAAAAAATGACACATACTTAAAGACGGGGGAGCTCCGATACCCCTGGCCTTAAGACAGTACTTCACTTTAAAACTGGAAAAATAAGGACACAATTATATATACATATATATATATTGAACAAAAGTAAGACTAAGACCAGGGGGTAGATCAGGAATTGCAGAATTATGTATGTTAAGTTTAGGTAAGTATGCAATCTTCCAAATTGGAGCAATATCAGACAGGATGAATGAAACAGCGAAACAATCAACCACTTTCTCTCAAGACAAAATGTGTATAAAATGGTCACACATACAACGTGAGGGGAGAAGGCACGTGAAAGAAAGTGTGTCACTGAAGAAGCTTAAAGAAGATGAGAAAATGAGAAAGGAAGAGTCACTGAAATAAAGCTCCTATATATGTGCAATTTAAGCACATTAAATTTATAATGTTACCTCATCAAAAACACACTTTGGCATGTGTTTTTTGTTTTCATTCACACATGTTTGAGTAACACTTTATTATTAGTCTGTCTACGTCTCTAAAGGTCAAAATGCTCTGTTCCACCTTGTGATGTCATGAAGTAATAGTTTAAGTTAACAGCCATCTTTTACATTTAGTTCAGCAGAGATCGGCAATTCCAGGGCTGAAATCATCCAAATGATTCTAGTGAAGGTGTATGGAGTTTAAAAATACAGTGGAGCACTTCCTGTATTACCACATAACATCACAGGGTGGAACAGAATGTTTTCAGTCTGAGAGAAGACCTCTGCCTAAATATGAAGGATTATTGTGTCAAACATGTGTGAATGAAACTAAACACAGAACAAAACTCCAGATATGTTTTTGATGAGGAAACAACATTATAAACAAAGATCAGGAAATAGAATAATGTGGATTTTTTGTGCCAATCCTAAATCTAGTCTCCAGTGTTCAGGATTGATGGAGTTGCACATGTGCAAAGGGAACATTCTCTCATCCACATTCATTGGCCTCACCAGGACACTGGGATGGCAGTCTCTGGGAGGAAGCAGGATTTCTCATCTGGGTTTATGATCTGTGGAGTCAGGTCCATGGTGGCATTTACACTGATCACTGGACGAGCTCTGCAACAGAAAAAAAAAGATGAAATATAAACTCAAAGTAATAGACAATACCAGTAATTTCAGTTTGTTTTGATCTTATACCAAGTAACACTATGGAAAGTATTTGTGTACAGCATTTGTGTACATTTAAATTGTATTTTTTGTGCGTGAGAAATAATACTTTTTGAAACCTACTATCATAGATCAAGCATAACATTGTGAATGGATAGTTTAATAACAGATTCTTTTCTTCATTATTGTTTCTGCCCACGAGGCTAAAATGGGAGTAAAAGAACATTTACTCCTCAAAGAGTGCTGTGAGATGTATTAAAAATAGGAAAAGCTTTAAATGATACAAACAATGATGTTTAAACAACTGGGTCAGGAATTAATTTCCCAGATAACATTTGTCTGCATTTGACCCATCCTTTGACCCTTCCTGCAGTGGACCAGATCTTAGTCAAAATCTTGGTCAGAAGTACCTAGCTGGAGGATTAACCAATTACATTTTAGGCTGATTGAGGAAATACACCCAGGCACAGGGAAACAGGGCAAACTCTACAAATAAGGCCTGAAAATTTAACCCACAACCTTCTGGCAATGAGATGGGAGAGCTTTCGGATAATTTATTGCAGCACTGAAAAGGTTAAGACTGTTGTGAAAAGCGTCTATATAAAATCAGTGTGATAAAAACATATTAAAACGCACAGGCCTTTGAAACCAGGGTGGCATTGTCATTAAACTACTGCTTATTTAGGCAACTTCAGCAGGACACAAGCATGCACAGTAGGGGGCGCTCCACACACACATTTGATTACCTGTATAAAACTGCTTTGTCTGCTCCAAAAACCCCAACAATTAAATCTGTAAGAAAAAATTCAAAGTTAGCCACCTGTTGCGCCAGCTTGTAATGTTTCAATGTAGAGTGCTATAGAATCCCCAACCCCCACATTTTGAGAGTGAAGATGGGTAGTGGATTTTGTAATGGATTTTTTAAAATATAATTATTTTAAAAGAGACAAACCTGACTCTTAAACTTTAAACTATATTGTCTGTACTGTTTTCCTTTCTAATTTACCCACTCAAAGTTGTATTTAAAGTGATCCATGCATGTTTGAGGAATCTTTATTTTACTGTATTCAAGAAGCAATTCTTCAGAAAATTCCCATTTTCACAAATCCCTCATACACAGCCACTTCTTTGTCTTAATTTTGAACTTTCCTTTTCCATTAGTAACAACCTTGTTATTTATTCTATATGTTCAGTTCCAATTAATTTTTGCGAACATAAAGAGCTTAAATATTCTCTTAACCTGGGTATCCGTTCTGGTCGATGTCTGTGTTTCCGGACATGGAGTATCCGAAACTTGCAGGCATGTAGCTGGATGCCCATTTTCCCTGAAGGACCTGAGAGCACAATCACAAATATATCACCATTTTTTATCTTTTATAGTCTCTGAGTTGTGTATCTGCCTTAGTGTTAAAGGTTTCTAGGCAGTCTGCTTAGTTCATTCAGTGTGATTACATGAAGCTGTGGTTTTACCTGTGAGGGAGTTGGGTCAGGCCCTCGTGAGCGCCGCCCATTGTGGATGTAGACCAGTCCAGTGTGGTCTGGGGCGCCGTATGGAGCAGAGATTGCAACATCTACAGAGAAAATGAATTCAATAATATAATAAATATAATAAATCCATACATAAACACATACACACGCACACACTCACACATATAAATAAATGCGTATTTTAAATTTGTGGGTGAATGTAGGACTGGGCAATGTGAACAAAAAAAAAATCCTCATATTGAACTATCACAATATGCCTTATTATAAAAAAACGAATTACACAACTTCAGGTATGTTTGAGCAATGTTTAGTCACTTATTTTCAATACACCATATTGTCAATCAATCCCCATGCTCATCGCCACCGGCACATGTGCACTGCTCTCTGCTTACTTCGTTCTCAAATTAAATTTTCGTATTCAGTGATATGCACAGGACTCGGCAGCGCTGCGTAGTCATTTTGGTACAAATCGGTGGTAACGTGGAAGTCAGTGGACTTGCTTCTTGTTGTTTGCATTATTCATCTAAAACAACTAAAACAACAATTTAATTATGATACTAGATACTCACTTGTGCAGGTATTAATTATTATATTAAAAAGAATACTTTTTAATCAGACTACAAATAATATAGTGGTCTCCTAGGACTCAGACATTAAAATGTACTTTGAACTTGTAAAAATAATAATAATGTGTGAATGTCTGACCATTGAAGCCATCTTTGTCCAGATCTCCCAGAGCAGCGATGGCAGAGCCGTACCGAGCGTAGACCTCAGAGCCGGTGAGCTGCTGCGGAGCTTGAAATGAAAACCCCCCACGGCCCAGATACACAGAGACCTGAGGGACAGAGAAGAAAATATAGTTTGTGACAAGTCTTCAAGGTCATGTACCTGTACTCTTCAAAACGCAAAAAAAGAACTAGTTCATTTCAAACATTGCAGTTTAAGTTATTCCTCGCTTACTAGGTCTTGTCACAAGGATTGAAAATCAGATATAGATAACAGATGTCATCTATATCAGATATCCATCCTAAAACTAGATACTCACTTATGCAAGTATTGACACTAAAAGTCACAGGACAGACATGAACCCTTTCCTGAATAGTTTTTAGAATTATCTTCGCCTGTATAAGATAAACAAATGCGACCATAAGTCCACATAGACTAGTATACGAATATGGACCACTACAGTTTGAAATTTTAGTATGCTGACAACACTAGGTTCTACATATAGTCGTCGATTCTGATGGTGACCGTTACAGTTGAAACCAGAAGTTTACATACACACTATAAAAAGACGCATACGCTTTTCCTGTTTTAGGTCAATTAGGATTACCAAATTTTCTAAATGCCAGAATAATGAGACAAGAATTTTTTTTTATTTTATTTTTTTTTACACAATATTTCATGACTTTCTTTAAAGTCAGAAATGTATATTGATTTCAATAGTATTTGGTACCATTGCCTTTAAACTTTATGACTTGAGTCAAATGTTTTGGATATCCTTCCACAAGTTCCTCACAATAGTTGGCAGGAATTTTGGCCCATTCCTTCTGACAGAACTGGTATAACTGAGCCAAGTTTGCTTGCACATGCCTTTTCAGGTCTGCCTATAAATTTTCAATTGATTGAGATCAGGGCTTTGTGACGGCTCCTCCAAAACATTAACTTTGTTATCCTTAAGCCACTTTGTAACCAGTTTGGCAGTGTGCTTTGGGTCATTGTCCATTTGGAAGACCCATTTGTGCCCAAGCTTTAACTTCCTGGCTGATGTCTTGAGATGTTGCTTCTGTATTTCCACCTAATGTTCTTTCCTCATGATGCCATCTATTTTCATGTTGTGGGGTTGTTTGTCCTGCAGCAAAACAACCCCACAACATGATGCTGCCACCTTCGTATTTTACAGATGAGATGGTATTCTCAGGCTTGCGAGCTTCCCTTTTTTACTCCAAACGTAACAATGCTCATTATAGCCAAACAGTTAAATTCTAGTTTTCTAGTTTTTTTGTTACTATGGAGACATAGTAAATGTCTCCAAAAATTCAGGTCTTTGTCCCTGTGTGCATTTGCAAACTGTAATCGTGCTTTTTTATATTTCTTTTGCAGTTATGGCTTCTTCCTGGCAGAGTGGTCTTTCAGCCCATGTCGGTACAGGACTCGTTTCACTGTGGATAATGACACACTCTTACCAGCTTCACAAGGTCTTTTGCTTTTGTTCTTAGGTTGAGATGCAGATTTTAGACCAAAAGCACATTTATCTCTGGGACACAGAACCCTTCCTTCTTCCCGAGCGGTATGATGGCTGGACATTCGAAAAGTGTTTATACTTGCGTATAATTGTTTGAACAGACGAACGTGGCACCTTCAGGCATCTGGAAATTGCACCCAAGGATGAACCAGACTTGTGCAAGTCCATAATTCTCTTCCCGATATCTTGGCTGATTTCCTTTGACTTTCCATGATGTTACACAAAGAAGCAGTGTGTTTCAGGTGTGCCTTCAAATACATCCACAGGTGTGCCTCTAACTCAAGTGTTGTCAATAAAACCTATCAGAAGCTTCCAAGACATGACATCATCATATTTTTCCCCCCAAATCATTTAAATGCATAGCAATCTTGCTGTATGTAAAATACTGACTTTGAAGAAAGTAATGAAAAATCCTTCGCCATTCTGGCAAATAGAAATAATTTTGGTAATCGTAACTGACCTAAAACAGGAAAAGTTTAGTCTGATTTCATGTCAGACAGTGAGAAAAAACAAAAACGCAGGCATCTTTTTGTATAGCATATGTAAACTTCTGGTTTCAACTGTACATACTGATCAAATTGCTCAATCATCGTTATGTTTTAAGTTAAGTTTTACGTTTTTACCTGTCCGACCTCCCTCAGTTTCCCATCCGAGCCTCTGTCCATGAAAAGAGGAGCGCCAATGAAAAGATCCATCAACCTGTAAATAAGTACACGAGAACACCAGCGTTACCCTGAACGCATCTGTCCCAACAATGTTAATTTAATTTCAATGTATCTAAAAGGAAACGACCTCAGGAAATGCATACTATTAATTATGTCTTACAGGTTGCATTCATGTTTTAGAATTGGATGATGTGATAATTTGAGGTGGAGGACAGGGGCTGATATAACTAAGGGAGATTTATTGTTTTTTAAATAAAGATCCAAACTTACGATCCACAAATGTTGAACTGTATCCTTGTTAGGAATTGTGTACACAAACTTGCCAAAGTAATCTTATGGCTTGAAGTCCTGACAACTGACAACAATTTTATTACTAAAATTTATTTATACTGACAGAGAAGATGCCAGTTTTTTGGGGTGTTTTTTTGTTTGTTTTTGTGTGGATAGGTAATCCCAATAATTACAGATATATTAACCACAACACAGGTCAATAAATCTGCAATCTGACAGCTGAACAGCAAATTCCCCCATAGAATTCTGATCTGTCCTCCAGCTCAATGTTTAAAAAGACTTATTGTGCTTGTGTCTGCTAATAGTTATAAACTATGACACCCATGGATCATTATGTTTTAATCGGAACATTTTAAATCACATACTCATCTAAAACAACATGACAACAACAAGCTGTGCAGCTGCAGATAACACTAGCAAGCAGTGTTTTTTTTTTTCCATTTGTATCAAAATGACTACGTGAGGCAGCTGAATCCCACGTTAACACTGAAGAAGAAAATGTGCTGTAGGCGTATGCTGGTAGCGGTGAAAATAGGGGTTGATCGGCAAAATACCGAGTCTTGAAGATGAGCAATTAAAGATTGCTCAAGCATGCATGAATCACTCCACAACTTTGGGTGAGTAAATGGTGAGGGGAAACAACTATAACATGATTACATTCACAATAGGTGCATACTAGATGTGTGTCTGGATGGAAGTACAGTAGAGTCTTACCCATCTCTGTTGATATCAGTAGCTGCAACAGAGTGTCCAAAATAGGCCGCCATCTTTGAAGAAAAATAAAAGGTGATACATAAACATAACAGAAATTATCTACATAAAATCGGTGTCAAAAAACACTGCTCTCGCTCACCTGTGTCCCTGTAAAGTTCACCACTGACTCCATATTCTGGCCATTGAAGATATTCACCTGAAATCGACCAACACAAATTATTATTACTGTAAATTGAATCTTGATTTTTCTATTTTTTTTATATACTTATACTTACATAACCCAGTGCTTTGTCTCCTCTTGGCACACCAGTGACGTAATCTGTTCAAAAGAGAAAGTTAGATTTGGATAAACTTTATTTTTAATTTTTTTGTAAATATTTAACATTTTTATTCATTTAACAAAACGTAATAAAAACACATAAAATAACAAAGAAAGAAAACACTGAGGGTTAAGATACGATACTTCAAAGCAAAGTTTTAATACAGTTGAAGACAAACAATAACTGTTCCAATAGGACAGCCCTTCCCATAGCACACTCCATACACCGTCTTACTATATGAAACTATAGAATGCTAATGCTAACACTAAACAGGCGACTCACCATCTTGTCCATCATCATTGAAGTCTCCCACAGTCACAGAGTAACCTAGGAAATAAAGGGGAACAAATATAACAAATATAATGCAGTGTCATTGTGTTAAACAATAGATGGATGGGACTGCCTGTTGCCAAGGCTAGACTAGTGCTATCTTTCTCTAACTTTAAGGTTATCTTAGGTCTAACTTTAAGGTTAGCTTAGGTCTAATCTAGGTAAAAAGTAGGTAAAAGCAGGACTCAAACCAGAACTAGATCTGGACTAAACAAGGACTAAAGCAGGCCACAAGGAAGGCTGAACCAGGGCTTAACCAGGACTCAAAGAGAACAGGACTAAAACTGGACTAGACCTAGGCTAGACCTGAGCTAGGCCTGGGCTGCACCCGTACTACACCCTGAAATAAAACATGACAAAAAGAGGACTAAAACAGGACTAAACCAAGACTACACTGATCCAGGACCACACAAGATTATACCTGGACTGTACCTGGACAAAACCAGGACAAAACCAGAACTAGATCAAAACAAACCCTGTAACAAACCAAGACTAAGCCAGTACTATACTAGACCTAAGGCAGGAGTGAACCAGGACTAAAAACCAGGACTTGGAGAGTCTTATGTAAGAGTGCAGAGCCATACCCAGGTAGCTGTCGTCATACTGCGCTCCTGCAGACCGCGTAGCCATTGTGTTGCTGTATTGAATGATGTAGTCTTTGTTGTAACGAGTGAAAATCTCAGAAATGTCATCAGAAATCAGCTGACCTGAAGAATAGAATTAAGCATTTAAAATATAATTTCTAAACATCACAATAGAACATTTCAAGTAGTAGTTGCACATTTAATTCATTTATGTTAATGCAGAGGATGTAACTTGAATATAGAAAATTAAAATCAAATTTAATTTGTAAAGTAAAGTTGTTTTTAGTAGTAAAGCTGTTTTGTTTAGTTTTAGTATTTAATAAACACAACCAAAAGGAAAAAAAAAAAGTTACATACTTTTTGGGTTTAGCAGACAATAATTAAATTGAAAAGGATGGCGAATATAAAATTTGCTTTGTTTACTGTTTACAGGAATGTAGCTAGGGATGCACTGATACCAATACTGGTATTGGCGCTGATCCAGGAAATTTAGCTGGATTGGGTATTGGCCCCAACATATCGGTTCAGCTGATATCCCATTTAGGCCTTTAATTTGATGTGATGTGACCATTTACTGGCTAATTTACACCTACAACCTCTTATAATGTTTGAACTTTAATTCATACAAAGCCGGTCAGTTGTTACTTGCAGTATAGATACCAATTACATACAAAAACTGGATCCATTTTGTAATAAGCTGTTTTTTGGGGAAAAGGCCATTCTCCATTCCTACACTGGTATCGGTTAATATCTGGTATCAAATATCTGGTATCAAATACATAAAGTACCCAATATCAGAGCTGAAAAGGCTGGATCAGTGCTTCGCAGTAAAGCAGCAGTAAATAGTGAGTGGTTGTAAATAAGTTACAATTGTAGAGTTTAAGTTTTTGAAAGGAGAGAGTCCAAAAACAACATGGCAGTTTGTTTACAAGACGATTGGGTTGAAAAACAGCCCACGTAAGGTCTCATTAAAGCAGCCACAGGCAGCAGCGTTAACGAGGAGATAATGGTGAACAGGCAAAGAGAAAAGGGAGAGGAGAGAGAAGGAGGGAGCTAGGGAGGAGGAGAAAGAGGGAAGGAGAAAGAGGGAGGAGAGTGAGGAAAAGAGAAAACAAGAGAGGGACAGGGGTGAGAAAGATGGAAGTGTACAGAGAAGAGATAGAGATGCAATAGGATTGAAGGAAATTAGAAAGAGAGGGAGAAAGAGAAAGAGAGGGAGGGAGGGAAGGAGGGAGGGAGGAAGGGAAAGATCAAAACAGAAAAGGGGGAAGAAGAAGACAGAGACAGAAAGATGGGGTGAGAAAGAACTGAAGAGGGGGAGAGAGAAAGAGCTGGTAGAATAGAGAGGAAGTGGAAGGGGTTTGGGAGAGAGCAGGTTTGGTAAGGGAGGTGAGAGATGAGTGGAGAAGAGATAGAGAAAAGATGGGGGAGGGACAGGAAGAGGAGAGTGTTAAATTTAAAGGGAAGAGAGCAAAAGTTTAGGGAAAGAGGGAAGGAGAGGAGAGGTGACAGAGTGTGGAAGAGTGAAAAGGGAGGAGGAGGAGGAAGAGAGAGAGAAAGATCGATAGATAGAGAGTGCAGGAGGAGGAGGAGAGAGAGACTGAGTCAGCATCAAAGCTCTTGGTCAGTAAAGTCCCTCCCTCGCCCTCAGACAAACAGGATTACCAAATAACAGCTGGGCCCAAACCAATGATTAGAGAAACATGCTTTAGTCATATGTGGCTCACCAAGACGAGGGCACCTTATCTGAACAAGTGGTGGTAGAAACAGTAGTATTGTTAGTAAAATAAGTAGTAGCAGTAGTAGTAGCGGTGGAAATAATAGTAAGAGTAGTAAAAGTAATAGTAGTTGTAGTAGTAATGTAATAATAGTAGCAGTAGTAAAATAACTTACCCTGCCAGTAGAAGCTGCCTGGTCCTCCCACCACCACTTTGTTGTTCTGCACCAAAAATAACTTGTTTAAGTTACACCAAGACATTAGTGGAACAATGGGCTTATTCATCAGTATTTACGGATGCAAGAAGCTTTAAGGAATTGTTTAAAAATATCTCATGTTATTGTACTCACCTTCACAAAGTCTGCACTGAACCCGGCCTGACAGAAGCCCTGTCCTTCAGGAGTGTTGGCACACCTGGACACAAGTGACGAAAAACGGGTTAAAAATTTACTATACTATATTCTTACTAACCCTGTAAGATTGTTCACAATTGAATTGAAAAAGCAATTTGAATAGACACAATAAGTAAATCGCAAAGGCTGACATTTTTCCACTTTATCTGAGCTCCTCCTGTGTTACTTTAAAATATATTACTCAAATATAAATAATTGGCCTAAATACTTATGCATTATTAAGAGTATGTTTGAAACTATTTGTTGAACTAATAACTTGAAACAGTTTGAATACAACTTTGTTTGGAGCTGTATTCAGTAATGTAACAGTAATTCAGTCTAATTTGTATGCATCCATCTATTCTAAAACTCACAGAAGCAAGCAGTTGATGCCACTAGACCAAGTTACAGGTCAGATCTGTGGAGAGGAAACCCAACTCACATTTTCAAGTTTTGTTTTGTTTTTTTTCCTTGCAAATAACAGTAATTAAAGGAATCCTACATTGACCTCATTCCACCCCACCCACTTTTGCCTCTAAATGCTACTAAACTTCATCTTAGTGGCACTGCTGGTTAAGCGGGAATCCCATTTATTTCAATTTGAGAAGTCTTACAGATAAAATATGGCATAAAATAGGTTGATTTGTGTAAAATGTTCAAAGTACATGTGCTCCAACAAATCAACAATGCTCCAATTCTCTGGGAAGCTTTAAAACGACTTTGTTTAGAACTTATTTGCTATTAAGATCAGCAGCCCAGCAAAAATCATACAAATAACAAATAACATACGTTTGTACTCACTGGATCTGCAGGGAGAATATTCCACGACTGAGTCTTGCTTTTTTCAGGAAACACGTCCCGACTGGCTCACGCTCTGAGAAGCCATATGTCGACCACTGGTACAGAGGAGCACAGGCCTAGAAGAAAGACGAGGGACAGGCTAACCACTCTGCCACAGTAACACAGGGAGGACATGCAGACTTCACTCAGATCAGGAATCTAACCCACAACCTCCATACTGGGTGAAGGAGACAGGATAACCACTCCACAGTAACACAGATGCAAAGGTTTATTTAAGTTTGTGAGTTACCAGGATGTGCTCTCCAAATGACCGCACCGATGCTCCAAACCACTGTTTAGACTTGAACTCCATCTGAGCTCCATCTGTGTTCTTTCGGTCATCTGTGAGAGGGAGAAGGAGAAAGAGAGAAGGAGAAAGAGAGAGCGACAGAGAAAAAGAGAAAGAGGGAAGATGGGGAGAAGGGGAGAGAAAGATAAAGAAGGAGAGAGGGTTAAAGAGAGAGAGAAGAGGGGGAGCGAGGGGGTAAGAGAAAAAGACAGGGGAGGGGGAGAGAGAGAGAGGAGAGGAGAGTGAGAGAGAGAGAAAGAGAGTGAGAGAGAGAGAGAGAGAGAGAGAGAGATTAGTATTGATATAAACACCTGGTTCAACAAAGTGTACTTACAGTTACTATAATACACACCACTTGCAGACAATTCAATTCTAAGTTCCTTATAATTGAGTGTCCTGGTGTTTGGAACTAGACTTACTTTAGACTTTTATCTTCTACACTAGTTTTAGACAATTCAAAGTTACTTATGAATGCATTGGTCCCAGTTTGGTCCTTTTATTCTCATTTTATGTATTGTTGTGGGATATTATTTATTTCAAACTGTTTAGGAGAATAATTTTATTAGAGTTACTTAAATGTTAAAAAATGTGTATTGTACCAGCTGCTGCTTGTGTTAGACTCAAACATGAGACCGCTCCATGAGCTCAGAGTTACAGAGGCGTGGGCGGATCTGAACAGGACCATAAAGTTTGGGTGAGGAGCGGTGAGGAAATATAAGGTTGAGGGTTACACAGGCAAGAACATTCACTGACTGACTGACTCAGTGAGGTCTTTCTGTATATGAAATTGAATAATCTAATAGTATAGGCCTCTACAAACATGTTCTGACATTAGGAATGCACATTTATTTTAATTATAGGAAGATAAAATACTGTGTAGATGGAAATTACCAACTTGGGTCTGTTTAATATGGGGAAGTCATTTAAATCTATCCTACCTCTCACAAATCCTTAAGCACATTGTTTGTATTCATATGCACACATTTTGAGGCACATGCTTTAGAACAGTGACGTGATAGAAGCAGAGTGGACCTGTGCAGCTCTTGTCCCATGGAAAGCATCATAGTGACATGGCTTTTGTTTAAAAAAAAAAACAAAAGAAAACCCAACTGAATTGGAAATTTTAATCAATGTGAGAAAAAAAAATGTGAAAAAGATATGTATGTATACCCTTAGCCTTATCACCCTAACTTCACAACATTTGTTCACAACTCCTGCATCTTGGCATGCGCCCACTGGCACAGACCAAAACAACCATCAGGTTATTTCAGCAGAAAAATGTACTTCTTGTTTTTGAAAAATGTCTAGAGGGAAGTGCTTTATGTATTTGTGGATGGGTAAGATGTCTGTACTTTTCCCTCAACTGTAATGAATGACATTTTTCAACTTGTAACAGTGTTGTAACGTTTCAGTCAATCAGCTTGGATTATTCATTTGAACCTCCCAATAGGTTCTGATCACATTCAGTGAGTGACACACCACATGTGAAGCACTCAATTTGGAGTGATACACTTATCAACCTGGCATCACCCAGTTTAATATCACCTTGTGCTATCTGAAATGTGTTATTAGTTCATATTTGAGTGTTCTCTGTGAACTGTTAAAAGATAAAAATCACAAATCTGACTAGTACAACAATTTGAGAAGCACTGCTCTGGGCAGTTAGTGGCTAACGCTGTTAGTGGCTAATGACGGCGTGCCCCAGTTTCTGTGTTAGCTTTACAATAGAACCTTTGTCACAGTCTGACCTCTGTATAGAGCTGGCCTTCGGTTTACTGGACGACAGGAAACTGAATATTTGTCAATTAATTTAATGCTTACTGTTATAAAATGCAATTACTTATTGTCAGCATTATCTTATTCTTTTATACTAGGTAATTTGTCAAAAGTACTCTTTGTACAGCAGTTTATTTGGTATTCTTCTTGATCAAATTCAGTCAACTTTATTTTCACTGGTTTTGGTTGAAAAAAAAAAAAAAAAATCAATGGTTAGTTTTCTGTCAAACTTCATGCACTTGTTATTTTGTACATTTGTTTTAAATTTTTTCATACCACTTGGTTGAGCCATGGTTTAGGTCTAGTTCATCCTTGTTGATTAACGTCCTTTTTTAGTCTTAAATCTATTTAAGCTTGGGTTTAGGCCAGGTTTGGACGCACTTTAGTCCTGTTCTGTCCATATATTTATAGTAAGCAAAGTAATAGCCTAGCTTAAACATGAAACCTATAATAATGACCACATTCCTACATAGGTTTCTATAAGATTAAAACCCCACCTAACAATATATTAGGTTTGCTCAAGTTCAAATTAGTCCAAAAACGTCCAGTGAGTAATAAAGTTTTCCCCTTTATAATCTCCCTCTTAAATTCAGAGAATAGTTTGGTTTCTACAGCACTGGTGCCTTAGGTCTACGGTTACTTCATCACCTACAAATGAATCACAACTTACTTCACCTAAACGTCCCCTGAGGAAATAAAACGGGCATAAGTCTAGCTTGTGGGAATCTGCCTATGTCCCAATACTGATGTTTGCAATAAGCCATGATCTGGGTTAGGTACACTTTATCGTCCTGTAGAAATTTACCCTCTGCATTTGACCCGACCCATATTCAGTCACTCAGGTCACTACTTTCTTTGCTTCAACAGTCATGTGACACTGGCATCTGGGTGAAAAAAAATTTTCAAAACTTAATTTTGACATATCAATAAAGTCCAAGTGACACTTATCTTCTGAGAGTTTTGTTGTTTGTTTTTTTTAGCAGCTTTCTACCACGTTATAACAATGTTAAACAAAACAAAATCAAAAACATGCCTGAAGAGGTTTTAGGTGTCATCCATGCACGTTTGAGTAATTTAGTGATCTCTTCAAACCCTCCTTATGGTTTAGCTGCAAGATTCTGTCTCAGCCCACAAGCCTATGTCATCCATGCACCCATACGGCAATTTTATATAATTAAAACAGCATGATACGAAACAATACACTATAACTCCACAAACCTGATGCGATGTGCGGCAGTTTCATTAGCAGGATGTATGCTGATTGTAATGTGATACAATCAGCTCAAAATAAGGTGTGCATGAGTTGAAAGCTTTTGGGATGGATTACTTGGAAAAAAAAGTTTCATTTCATTAGGATAGTTTCATTTTGTTTGAAGACAAAATATACATTTACACTATTGTACCCTGTGTCCTGAAACTCTCTTATCAGAATGTTCCAGTCTGTTGTTTTTGTGCACATCTGACCACACATCTCCCCTTACTGACTAATGCGTGTTGTCTGACAGGAAGCAGCCTGCAAGTGACAGAAATATCAGAACATTTTCCTCCCAAACTAAATATACGGTAAGAGGCATCCAACTACCAAGTACCCACAGTCACATATTAAAATTGTATTCCGCAAAACGACATTTTTGAGGTTTTGGTCATGTATTGTTTCAGTATCAAAAGAATGCTGGAATTGTGTTTTCTGTTTGATCTGTTTAAGTTTAAGTCTGTTTAAAGGTCCTACATTATACAAAATGTACTTTTGTGAGTTTTAGGCCATATTAAAATGTTGTTGTTACCTCCTCAAAACATACCCAAGTTGTGTTTTGTTTCATTCACACATGCTTGAGTAACCCTTTATCTGTCAATAATTCCAAAGCTCAAAATGCTCTGTTCAACCTTGTGATGTCATGCAGTGGTAGTTTTCAAGTTGAGAACTACCTTTTACCTTTACTTCAGTAGACATACTATTAAAACTGAACCCCTTCACATTATATCTAACAATGTTTATAAACATTATATATATATATATATATATATATCTATTAAAATCCTTATTTTCATTTTAAAACTCTAATGGGTTGCATCCAGTCAGAGATGTGTCTGCACTTGTCCCTTTAAAGCTCACATTCTTAGATCTGTCCAAACACGAGGCAGAGAGAGACGCGCCTTAACTATTACCCCATCAGTAAACCATACTGCAGGACACGCATTTAAGACACTGAATTATCATTATCAGCACAGACCTTATAACCAGATGCTGACAGCACTTACAATCTGAAACCTCAACGTAAAGACCATATAGTAGTAAACTAAACCAGGCCTAACCCAGAAATAAACAGCACTGAACCAGGTCTAATCCAGAACTAACAAGGACTGAACCGGGATTAAACCATGACTCAACCAGGAGTAAACCAAGATGGAACATAGACAGGTCTAGGGTCATGACTTAACCATGACTTGGAGTAGGATTAAACCAGGACTAAATCAGGAATAAAAAGAATTAGACCAGAATTAGACTATGACTAAACCAAGACTGATCCAAGTTCTAAGTCTTTCTTTGCCCCACAATATTGAGATATTGGTCACTGCAGCCAATGAAAACTTAGAAGTATTAACATGGACCATATAAATTCACAAGATAACTAAACAGCAATAGTAAACTGTCATCTTGGATACTGTGATATCGTCAAACCAAAACAAGATGAGATGTAATAGTAGATGTAATAGTAAAACTCCTCAGTATACTGTCAGAAATGTGCCAAAAGAGCAGAGTTTGAGAGGCCCAGGGAACACTCAGAGTTTATGAGTTTACACAGAACCAGGCCTCTGAGGCTATAAAAGGCTAACAGGGATGTGGCCTCCACAGAACATGACACAAACAGTAAAGGATAATCATCTTAAACAACTTAAGTAGGTGCCATATTATTTTTGCAGAAGTAAATGCACATTGTAGAACTTACAATGTGCATTTAGGTTCAAGGAAATCAGTTATATTATGATTATATTATATTATGTTTTTGTAAAATTATGATTCAGTTAGAGTGCATGTTTTAGA
The DNA here is from genome assembly GCA_019594935.1 of Periophthalmus modestus. Taxonomy (NCBI): domain Eukaryota; kingdom Metazoa; phylum Chordata; class Actinopteri; order Gobiiformes; family Gobiidae; genus Periophthalmus; species Periophthalmus modestus. The sequence continues at coordinate 12,580,526 of JAIEZT010000009.1, forward strand.
CAAATACAGCATTCATGTGTGGAAGGTGATACTATATTTACACCACTTTAGAATTTGTCAAATGTGACAATTCTAAACACATTCACCATTTAATCAGCACTTTGGCCCATGCTGGGGCTAAACTAGGCCTAAAACTGGACAAAATCTGACTAAAACCAGGATACAACAGACGTAAACCAGGTCCATGCCAGGATCAAACCACAACTAAAGAATCACTTCTCCATGACTTAACCATGACTAAACCATGACTAGACCAGGACTAGACCAGGACTAGACCAGGACTAGACCAGGACTAGACCAGGACTAGACCAGGACTAGACCAGGACTAGACCAGGACTAGACCAGGACTAGACCAGGACTAAAACCAGGACTAAAACCAGGACTAAAACCAGGACTAAAACCAGGACTAAGACCAGGACTAAGACCAGGACTAAGACCAGGACTAAGACCAGCACTAGACCAGGACAAAACTATGTCTAAACCAGGACTAAACCAGGTCGACATTTGTGCAGTCTAGGCTCGTACCTGTGCTGTCAAACTGCAGCTGCTGACAGTTGGAGGCAGAGGACCAGGGGCAGCTGTAGACGGCTCCTCTCTCCACCACAGAGCTGGGGCCAGATGTGTTCGCCCTGGGAGCCCCAATCAATACGGACCTGGAGACAAGAAGAACAAAGTGAGAGCAGAACCAGGAATAGACCAGAGATAGAACAGGACTGAACCAGGGATAGACTGAGCCAGGACTGAGCCAGGACTGAGCCAGGACTGAGCCAGGACTGAGCCAGGACTGAGCCAGGACTGAGCCAGGACTGAGCCAGGACTACTGAACCAGGACTGGACCAGGACTGGACCAGGACTACTGGGGTTGGACCAGGACTGGACCAGGACTGGACCAGGACTGGACCAGGACTGGACCAGGACTGGACCAGGACTGGACCAGGAGTTAGGATTAAACAGTGCTGGACAATGGACTAATGGGTACTGTCTTAACCCCTCATTCTCTGCATTTGACTCATCCTTCCATGCCACTGGGGCAATTTGCCAGAAGTACCGGGCGGATTGGGCGCCACAGTGCAGTGAACGGGGACCCTTCTCCAGATCTTGAGTTTGGCTTGGTAATCCAGGACTGAACCTGGTCTAAAGCAAGACTAAACCAGGACTAACTGAACAGGACTAACCTCAGACTAAACCTGGACTCTGACTGAATTATGGATTTCATTAACATAAAAAGGCATACTTTAACACAAAAAATTGTCAAATTTCTTTCAAAATCCGAACTGTGCTCCAAACCACATGCTTTTACTGACAGAGGATTGGCTGTAGACCATTAAAAAGACACAATCCCTGACAACTAGAATCTCAATCTCTATTCAGATTTGCCTAACTGCACTTCCCTAAATGTTCAAAACGTAATTATCAAGTATATAGTTTGGATTTTAAAACATTTTTTAAACATCCAAAAACTGAAACAGTTTCAGCTTTCAACAAGGGATTATTGAATCATTTTTGAGGTTGATGACAACAGAAAACCTTGCCATTCTTCCACTTTTCTGATAATAAAAAAAAACAAATTTGTTTTTCTAAATATCACCCACTCCAAGCTGTGCAGAGGAAAAGCTGCAAGCTCAAATTACATTGTTGAACAGAAGTGGCACTCTTATTGCAGCAAACTTGAAAGTAACAGTTTGTTTTAGGGCTGAAGTGAAAATACCCTTTAGGGAAACAATAAGAGCACTGTTGGCAATCTTGGTTTCATTTTAATATCACATTCACCAACTCGAGAAAACCTAAAACAACCTAAAGCAGGCTAATGCTAGGCACTCCTGAGCAAGATCCTAGAAGGGTACCCAGGCACACAAACAAGTGGCATTTAAGAATGGGTCAAATTCAGAGGACACATTTCCCAACAAGGACCTTAAAATATCTTTGGCTTACCTACTGAAGAAGGCAACTGGTAACATTACCCAATTTTTAGGATTCATTTTAAATCTGGACTATGATGGTGTGATGGAGGATAGGCTACTTTAGAGACTTTCTCAAACAACTCAATTTATTTTGTCAAGTTCTCTAGGCAGAGTCATGCAACTAAACAGGGACTGAGATTTTTGGGCCACTGGAACCATTCCCCTGACAAGAAACTTAGAAGAACACATTTGAAAGAAACGTAATATTTCTGTAAATTATTCCTTAACGGTGCACAATCTGCCATACGCTTATTTCTATGGAGACGTTATTGCTTTGCCTGGAATGATGCTTCACAGTGTGGCAAATAAAGTCAGGAAACAAATCTCCATGGGGACACCAGGCCGAGATAAGATCTGTGAAGAGGCAACACTGCACACAGAAAGAATGTAGGTTCTCCAAGACAATAAACAACTGTAATTGAGTACATGAAAGAGGTTCAATGTCATAACGTAGAACATTTTATACAGAGCAATAACATCTCCAGGGAGACGAGCATGTGGCAGACCCTCCACCAGAGAAGTTACATAGTGCATCTTTAAAACTAAACCTGGTGTTTAACTGAACTGCTGGACTTTAGTGTAGGTTACACCAAAAATAAACACATAACTGGTGGCTTCATGAAAACAATAGCCCATTTTACACCATCTAATTACATATCCCTGATTCTCCACAGCCCACGTGGTCTTAAATACTTTGAGTTAGTGATTAGAACTTTCTCCATCAATCATCAGGCCATTTCCTTTTATGGAAATAAGCATACAATTGGCCAAACAAGCTGTATTGGCTCGATAAGGTACATGTGGGTAGTTATTGTGAGTTTGAAAGCTGTAGATGTTGCAGATTGCTAGAGAAGTGTGGTAGGGTTTTATGTTGTTTGACTGCTATTGTCACAGTCACTGCAAGCTAACTGATGGTCAACACTTACTTTGAGCTGGAGGGACTGAAAAAGTCCACTGAAAAACCAAAGTAGCTGCCTTGGGGTCCGGAGAACACGGGAAGGCTTGTCCACATCTAGGTTGAATGAGCTACAGTGTTGAAAATAGTGCAAATATAGCAATACCAAAGCGCCCAACGTGGTCCACAGTGCCATAATGGTATTTTTTGGTTAGCTACAATGGATCAAAAACACGCGATGGAGTGGCAAATGTCGTGTTATGCGTGTTTAAACCTCAGTCCTGAACAGATTCGCCCCTCCGAGCTCTCTCCGCTGTCATGTACGCGTCTAATTATGCGTCATGTTCGCCGTTTTCAGGTAAATCCGCGCGTTTGAGAAGAGAGACCTCCGTGCGTCTCGATCCCCGTACGGTCGGATGTAGTTACATGAGCCGGGGAAGAAGCGGCGGCGGCGGGGACCCGAGCCAGGGAGAGGCCGTGGACGTGTTTGTATACGAGTGAGTGGAGAAGTGTGTCATCGCAGGCTTGTTCCTAAGAGTGGGTTCGGCCGCAAGTCAAACAAATTATGCACGACTTCCTGGTGGCGCTTTCAAAATAAAATAAATAAATAAAACGTAAAACTAAATATGAAAGATTACACTATATTAGACATAAACTAACAATTTTGGTCTGTTCGTCTCTCCTCTAAGTTGTCGGCTGCATACCTGCTCTACTTTTGTCTTATACACTTATTTATCCAGATCTAATACTCTGTTCTAGAGCACAGTTTGGTTTGGGATGAAGTGGGCACTGGCCTGATATAATAAAAATTAATAAACTTAATGAAATGCTCTGAAATGATGTAGGGTAGGATCGTAAAAACATTGAAGAGCACTGTTTTACTGATCACTACTTGATGGTGTCACAAGTTGGGTATCATATGTAATATAAGGCTGCTTGAACATGGACAAATATAACAAAACATGTCTGTGTCTGTTTTTGATGAGGAAAAGATTGTGATATGATTAGCAGAAATATAGAATATTGTATGCAGACAGTGAACACATAATTTATCAATGCACTGAATTAATTTAGAAAAAAGACAGAGGCAGATGAGATGAGGTGCCTACAGCTTTAGCAATCCAATGCTTTTGTTTTGAAGAGTTACTCACTTTATTTCCTGTTTCCTGTCTAGATTCAGTTAAACTTGACAAAGCAGTCACAGCATTGGCCTTCACAAAACCAGTAATACTAACACAGGAAGTTCATTCCAGTCATCAGAAACAAGTATTGGAGTTATGAAAGACACGGGCTGTGCCTTTCAGGAGCGAGAAAGGATTTATACAGGGCTTAGGGAGGACTGATGTTATCTGGAGTGGCCCATTTTGAAATACATTTGCACTCATCCTAGTGGAGCTGTCTATAGACACTATCTGGGCCTGGGGCAAGGCGCTGTCAGGGGGCCCTTTATTTGGATTTTAAAAAAATTGTTGATGATTTTAAAAATGCCCATTTTGTACTTTCATAATACAAGTCAGTTTCTACCCACGGTAGCTTGGGGTCCCAGTCAATTGCCTGGTATGCCTACCCAATTGTAGCACCACTGGGGTAACATTTCTACTATGACTGTGTTTTTGTCCTGGTTTGAGCTTGGCTTTAATCCTGATTAGGACTTTTGTTATAGTGCTGTCTAGGTGTTGTCTCCCAGTTTAGATCCAATCGTTACATGTGTGCAAGTGTGAGCTCAGCCTAAGTTGCTTTATGCCCTGTGCTGGAGGGGGGCATTCAAATGAAATTTGTTTTGTGCATCCTATTATCAACAGTCACTCCTGCACACCACATGCATAGATTGGTTGGCTTGAGATATTTTGCCCACAGACACAGCACTAGGCACGGCTACTTGGTTTAATATTATTTGTATATTATTTGCAGTGCTTTCAACACTGCAGAAGTTGTTGTCTTTCTTGCGTAGTGTCTGACTCTCCCAGTCTATGTTTACACACAATGTGAAAACCACCGCTGGCTTTGTCACAGTCTAAAGTCTGACTGCACGCCCTTATTTGGTAATCCCTGAATACCCATATATGGTCAATGTGTCCAACAAATATCAGCATACTACACTGTGCAGTTAGATTACTATAAACTTCACACTTTACTTGCATTTCAGTTCAAGTCAATAAGTAATTTAAAAAGACAGCATGTGTCACTAAATGACTATACTATTGACTACATGAAACAATATGTTTCAAGATGGTCTAAAGAGTTAATAGTGAAACTGGTAATTGAAAATGAAAAACAATACAGACTTACAGTGAAATCTTTAGTATTAAATTCTTTTGTAGTTAATATTTTGTCCCATTCACATTTGTGTGATATTCAATTAACCTCAACTAAGACATCATTTTGGTTTTATAGTTGCTGTGTAAACAAATATGAACTTAAAAGGAAATCATGAACTAACTGACCAAATTTTTAGTATTAATCAGTTTTAGATGATTTTGAGCTTTCAATTCTTTAAAAACAGGTTATGGAAAGCCGTTCGATAGATCCAGTGTGGTGCTGAGTAGCAATGTGCAGATAACTGTGCTGATAACCCGATCACTAGGCTCATGGACTTTAAAAACTAAGAGCAGCAATTCCTGAAGAAAGAGAGGGAAATCGTTCATGAAGTGTGCAGTATTTTTATATTTTGTAGCCACATGAAATGCATCACCTCAGAAGGACCTCATTGGTATTGCTCCAAATGGGATGAGGTCAAAACATGAAATTGTGCTGCTGTAAGTAAATATAAAATACCATAATCCTTTTGATATGGCGTGAGTCTTACAGCAAACTCATTTCTTGACTCACATGTCTATAAGGGCACAGGTAAAAAGTTGCCTACTAGGCAAGGCAAGGCAAGGTAAGTTTATTTGTATAGCACAATTCGTACAGAAGGTAATTCAAAGTGCTTTACAGAGTAAGAAAGACACTGAAATCATACAAAGTAAACAATACAATTCAAATCTGTATAGAGGACTTTAACCAGTTTTACTATCAGGACTTTAACCTGAACATGGAACCTTTCTTACTACAGTGTCCCTGATAAATAAAGACTACCTTATTATGTTTTAAATGTAGAAAACTTCAGTTTGTGGTGTTATTTTAGTTTTCCTCCACCGGTGAAGTATTCATTTTATCTGTGTAGTTTTTAATGAAATCCAGTGAAATTGAGACATAACTCAGGGCTCTAGTTTTTGGGGAAATTGATTTTAAAGGTTGCATTTTAATTTGAAGTCACATTAATGAGTTAGAATCATTTATGACAAGAAGAGTACTGCATGCTTATTATTCATTACCTGGTGGGATAGAAATGAGGGCTGGGTACTGTCAAACAGTAACTTTGTGGCCTCAGAAAAGAATGCACACTGTTGGTAATTAAAAATAGGTTTTGTAATAAAGAGTTATCAGTGGCCCATTAGAGTCATTGATTTAGGTACTGTGTATAGGCGAGTAGTGACTACATGCATTTAATATGCTTTACAAAGTCTCCACAATCACGAATAAGCATGACTGACAAGTGGATTAGTATCCCTTCATGTCCATCAACAAGAGAAAGGTATTTATCTGAGGGAAAATTATAATGGTGTGAGTTGGAGTGGCCATTGGCCTGGTTTAGTCACAAATAATAACAGAAGTTATATTTTGTTCTGAATTACACCAGGATGTTTGAGAGGATATGTTTCCGCATTTAAGAGACATATGCTACAAACACACAGTCTGATGCGCTCTGTGGTATGGTCCCAGACCCTCCTGTATCAGAAGAGAGAGAGAAGGAGGGACTGCAGACCAGGCAATTTACTACATTTTCTGCACAAACAAATGGTCATTGGGAGAGTACATTTGGTACAAAAAGATTCTGTACTGCTTGGTAATATTAGTTGGTAGACAGTATAGACAGTATTATTCTAACACAGGTCAAGAGCATATTAAATTTGGTTTTGCACTGCAGCCAGTTCTGCATTGTATTTTGCTTTCATGTCCATAAATCACAGTGAGATCATGGTCTTATTTGGTCATGAGCGGCTCTGAATCTGCTCCTCGATGTGTGTGCCGAAGAATGTGTATCTGACCTCCTCTGGGATCCACACAAAGGAAGCGTACATGTGTGTGCAGTGTGGACAGAGCCGTGGTTCTCAACCTGAGGTACAGGTACGACTGGTGGTACGCACAACTGGTGGTTAGGGTTGCCAGCTCCCTGCTGCTCTTACGCTAGACTTTTGTGCTGTTTTGACTTATATAGGGCTGCAAGATTAACTACAAACTACTTCCATGGAAACATGCAGGTGCACAGAAAAGTTACATAACGCACCTTTAAGTTTTGGTCTGGGATATGTACCAAGTTTAGCCCTTGTGGGTTAGTTGTTGTTTGCCCTGTTAGCCCTGGATTTGTTCTAGTTTGAGACAGTTTAGAGAGGCAATTGTCAGCATGATATAATCTTGATTTAGCCATTTAACATTGTTTTTCTATTTGTTACAACAATTTTCATTCATCTATTCAGTAATGTATTTTCTGTGTTGTTTGGGAAAGACTGTGCCAGAGCAATGAGCTAATCGCTGACGTCTGGTTCAAATAAGAGCAGTGTTTAAACAAAGCCGAGAGCATATTTGTGTTTCTATGTCAGAGCGAGAGATGAAGTAATGAACCTGGTGTGGCCATGGCTCTGCAGATGTATGTAAGCCAATGTGATGCTTATGTAGAACAGAGCAAATTATTTTTCTAACTCTACAAATAATTATTATTACTTTTTTTCATTAAGATGTTCCCTTTTTATCAGGGGTGAACAGGTCATGTGGTTATTTGGCAGATTATTATCCACTCTACTGTAAATGGAGTGGGCAATGGCTCTGATTGCTTAAACTGTAGTCATTTTGGCTGTAAAATAGGTGGACAAAAAGTATTTTAGACATTGATCAGTTTATGTTGATTTCAGTAGGATTTATTTAGACCACAGCAGAAAGGAGAAGGCTTGGAGTGAGTTATCTGGAGTTTTGGGAGTGACTGCACAGTTAATCTCTCTTTTCACTTATGAAGCTGTTGTTTTACTAGTACATCTCTGTATATAGTCGTCTTTTTGCGTCCTAGTAATCATTTTGAGATTTTACCAGCGGCACACCCACTTTTAGTTAGATTAATTGATGCACAGGCAATGCAGACATTAGTCGACTAGTCTTTTATAAACATGTTTTCGCGAAAATGCAGTGAATTCCCATGTAAACATCTCAGCATTCTCCCAAATGTTGATGCTCTTGTGGGTCTGAAGTGTTGTTTTTTAGATATTTTTCCAAAAGCTCTGCACCAACTAACTACTGCCTACTACTCATTTTTTCTATAACACAAACATACTGTATGGAGCACAGGTGTAAAATCCTATAATTCAGTGACATCAAGTGCAATATGGGATTTTATTCCACTAGAGGGCACCATTGCAAAGCAAAAAAACTCTATCCCACCCTTTTGATGGAGGGAAGATGATCACATTCGTGTTTCTACATTTTAAACAACCTTTGAACAACACAAATTGGCAGCATCACATTTATAATTAAAACTGTCTTCGTGGAGACATGGATTCTGTCCTGTGATTGTCAGTGTGCGTCTGTCAGCAGGAAGCTCAGGTCACTGCCAGGTTTATACTCCACACACTGCTTTCCCTCTGAAACAGACCAAATAAGTTAAGTAACATTCAGTAATGCACAAATATGGACAAATCTTGATCATGACCTATTTGGGTTGGAACTTGAAATTTAAATTTAAAA